>JANHFM010008849.1:20240-32319 GCA_032468115.1 Grayia smithii
TTGCATTTATATGCCACCCCCTCTCCCGAAGGACTCTTATACTCTGAAAAATACGGTATATTTTGTGCAAGGCAGAAACTTTCATCTTATGTTCCTGTTTAGATGTTCATTTTAAGATTTGGTTTAACATAAAAATCATACTGCATTGATTTTCCTACTGTATATAAATAAATAATAACAATGTTAATTAGAACCCATCTCCATATTCTTTAAAAATCTAAGTAATATACTTTTTAGAATGTTTTTCAAAATAATATCATCAAGAATATATATAGAAAATAGAAGCGGGTTCTTGAGTGAAATATAACCTGTATTTTTTTTTTTTAATAAAAAGGTAGAATTCTTAAAATACAATTTTCCATGCAGTTCTACAGACAGTTTATGGGTATTGAGTTCTATTTATGTAGAAACAGGGTTTTATTTTCCTATGTTAAAACCTTGCAGGTTTATTAGAAACATGCTGTGCTCCTTACGCAATTTGTTTTTATATGTGATTTTCTTGTTCAATAAATCAGTTCTAATAAAATTTTGTGGCTGTATAATACAGTGCTCATCAGTCACTTTTAAAATGATATAAAAACAAATTTTAAAAGAGTGCTAGCAGTTAATATTCTGAAGTACTATTTTATTATAAATACAGAATATTTTAGTAGGAGCTTCATTACTTGAGACTTTCAAGAAAAGATTGGACCGCCATTTGTCAGAAATGGTGTATGGTCTCCTGCTTGAGTGGGGGGTTGGACTAGATGACCAATAAGGTCCCTTCCCAACTCTGTTAATCTGATAAATCTGTTAAAAAATCTGTATCATTTGATAACACTTCCTGCTGTATTATTGCTTCTTTCATAGCACTCAATTGGCAGTTATAGGCTGTGATTACAGATATATTTTTAAAACCTTCTATTAAGTCTCATATGTTCTAATCTTGTAAGAATGTTGAGTGTGAGCTCCTTACTTTTTATAGGACTGAATATTACTTTATTATTCCTACAAATGATAGTATATGGTATTCTGTAGTATGAGTGAATGATGTTTCCAAAGATGGTTGACATACTAAAAATGATAGGATGATATTTGTACTCATAAAGAGAAAAAAAAAAAATTAAAATATAGCAAAGATGAATGAGAATACCAGGAAGGCTAAACAGGGCAATTTTTGTTATATATGAACATTACTGAAAGTTAATTAGTGCTGTATAAAGTTATGTATTACCCAGTTTATCTAAAAGTAACTGGAGCCTTTGGCCATAAAATTTTCAATTAGTAAGAGCAGTGTTCTACTTGAAGAACAGATTGACCCAACATTTTAAGTATCTTGCTAACAATAGGTTTTGCAGCTTGTTAGCAGAAAGTAATATTAAAAGGGAAAAAATCTTCCTGTTACAAGCCATGAGAACGAATGCACTAACTTTCACACTAATCTCAATCTACTCATTATTGGAAAGTAAGTGGTAAACTACTGAGATTTGTGCATTAGCAGTTTTCACTTAGCCCATACATGGTGACGGGTTTTACCCAGGGGTGAAATCCAGCAGGTTCTGACAGGTTCTGGAGAACTGGTGGCAGAAACCTTTAGCAGTTCGGAGAACCGGTAGCGGAAATTTTGAGTACTTTGGAGAACTGGCAAATACCACCCCTGGCTGGTCCCAGAGTGGGGTGGAAATGGAGATTTTGCAATATCCTTCCCCCAGGAGTGGGAGGGAATGAGGATTTTGCAGTATCCTTCCCCTGGAGTGAGGTGGAAATAGAGATTTTGCAGTATCCTTTCCCTGCCATGCCGACCAAGCCACGCCCACCAAGCCACAACGTCCATCAAGCCACGCCCACAGAACCAGTAGTAAAAAAAATTGGATTTCACCACTGGTTTTACCTGTCCTGTTCTGGACTTTATGATGTTGAATTTTCCTATATTGGGGAAAAAATGACTTCAAAAGGCAGTCAGCAGATCAGAATAGAAGTATATTTTCAGAATTATTTTTTTCTGTCACACTGATTACATGTATATAGGAAAAAAAAGTGGCTTTATTTGATACTACTTTATCTTTAATGTCAGTCAGCTCTCTTATCCATTGTGTTGTGAACAATAAGCTTGAGATCTGTATTATGTGGCGTTGCAGACATATTGTTTGCAAAATTTTAATTTTGCCGCAGTGTAATTGAACAATAAACTACAAAGATTCCTAAACTTCAGACTGAATATTTATTAATCAAATTTATATAGCTGTCCATGTCACAAAAATAGTGACTTGGTTGGTTATATAAATATGTAAAATGAATACAGTTTAATATTTTTCTTACCATAGGCTCCAGAAGCATTTCTTCCTCTGAACAGACCAGTTTTTCATTACCTATTTTAACTTTTTAAAGGTAGTGCTTTGTCTCATTTGATTTCACTGGAATCCTTCCTTACAGAACTTTCGAATAATTTTATAAATGGGCAGTTTTATTATTTATTTTATTTTATTACTATTTTTATTATTTTATTTTATTTTTTAATTTAGGTTTGTTTGTTTTTTCATTTGTATGGCTGTCCTGCTTAACCCAAACTCCGAGGCTTACAGCTGAAGGATTTAAAAAAAATACATCTGTATTTGTACATCTACAAATATATCTAAAATAAAATAAAATAAAAACAACAAACAGACAAAATGTAGGGTCATAGCTAACCTTTCCCATAGCACATTCATCCCATGCCCTTCTCATTGTATCGCAATGCTTGTGAGAAGAGCCAGATTTTAAATGCATTACAAAAAGTTAAAATGATAGAGATCTATTCTAAGTGATATCATGGTTCATTCTATTTGAATACAGATCTAAATGCAGGGGTGAAATCCAGCAGGTTCTGACAGGATCTAGAGAACCGGAGCAGAAATTTTGAGTAGTTCGGAGAACCGGCAAATGCCATCTCTGGCTGGCCCCAGAGTGGGATGGGAATGGAGATTTTGCAATATCCTTCCCCCAAGTGTGGGGTGGGAATGGAGATTTTTCAGTATCCTTCTCATGCCACGCCCGCCAAGCCACGCCCACAGAACCGGTAGTAAAATAATTTGGATTTCACCACTGTCTAAATGGATATCTAATTGTCTCATCTTTATCCTGCCTCTATCAATGATAAACTGGTATAAAATGGAACTTTCATAACAATGTGTTTTGAAGTAGTTTGTACTCCAATGGGATCATTGTTTTCTTAGAAGCAACAGAACAATTTAACAAAACATACAACTAATCCTCATCTTATGACCACAATTGAGCCCAAATTTTTCATTGCTAAGCAAGACAGTTGTTAAGTGAGTTTTGCCCCACTTTACAACCTTTCTTGCCACAGTTGTTAAGTCATTAAGTTGTGGAGTTTGCCCTCCACAGAGAGGAGGGGGTCAATTTATTTTCCAAAGCACCAGAGGGCAGGGCAAGAAACAGTGGATGGAAACTAATCAAGGAGAGAAGCAACTTGGAATTTAACAGTGAGGACAATTAACCAGTGGAACAACTTGCCATCAGACATTGTGGGTGCTTCATCACTGGAAGTTTTTAAGAAGAGACTGGTCAGTCTGAAATGGTATAGGGTTTCCTGGTTGAGCAGAGGGTTGGACTAGAAGACCTCCAAGGCTCCTTCTAGCTCTATTCTGATAGATTGAATTGCTGCAGTCGTTAAGTTAGTAACATGGCTATTAAATGAATCTGGCTTCTCCGTTGACTTTGCCTGTCAGGAGGTCACACAAGGTGATCACATGATCTTAGGATACTCCAACCATTATAAATATAAGCCATTTGCCAAGTGTCCAATTTTGACCATGTGACTGTGGGGATGCTGCAATGGTCTTAAATATGAAAAACAGTCATACATTACTTTGTTCGGTGCCATTGTGACTTCAAATGCTCACCAAACATAATGGTTGTAAGTCAAGGACTACCTGCAACTAGGAAGAAACCAGAAATGTGAAAGCCATGAAACCATTTTCACGAACAGTTTTTGTAACCTAAAAATGCCATTTAAGCACTGGTTTAAATGGTGAAGCAATAAGATGTAGAAGACTCTTAAATCTCTTAAGACAAATCTACAAAAATGGGGCCATGTTTTTGAAGTTTTGTGGCATTCAGAATCTATTTTGGCCATGCTTGCTGAAAACTGATAGCAGTAAAACCTACCTTTATGAAATGGAAAATATATGAACATTCACCCTAAAGTATTCAAATCACAATTCTGAGAGAAAGAAACCAAGAAAAGGGGTTTCAAATATCCACCCGCCGGTATGATATGCTCTTTCTAATTTACAGTTTTCACCATTCTCTTCTGCAACATTTTAACCTAACCTGAACCACAAAAGTTTCTCCTTGCTTGCTCTGGCACCATGAAAGTACAAACTGTACCAGAAATGAATGGATTAATTTCTCCATTTTTGAAGCATACTGCTCAAATCATTGAAACTGATATACATTTTCCCCCACTGGTTGAAACAAAGTATGGATTAATTCCTTTCTTTTTGAAGAAATTAGATTGCAGTGTTTTCAGGACAGTAATTCTCGCCACCATATTAGATCATCAAAGAGCTAATAACCAAATATGCTTAATGATTTGTTCGGTATTTTAGATTATATTTAAGGAAGCAACTACACTGAGTTGTAATCGGGAGAAACAGGCGCTGCTTATTATGTTTAGCTTGCTATCTCAATAGAAGAACATTGATTCTTTAGAGAAATGTATTGACTGTGAAGGTCACTTTTAAAATTTTTCTTGGCTTCGGTTTCTCCTTTTTCTTAGATCACAACAATGAAATTTAAAGGCTATCTCTCCTTTGAGAAATATTATGATTTATTTTGAAATTGATTTATTGAATACGGAAGTTTGTTAATTAAACTTTTGCATATGTATTTATTTTATAAACCTATAACATTATTCTTTAGCTCTGTGGAAACACATTTTCAAGTAAATGAGTGATCAGTGTCCAATGCAAACTTATTGATTTATACTTATACCATCTGATTGATACAGAACCTTGGTATTCAACCTAATACACAACTGCTTTCTGTTTTTTAGAAAAGCAGAAAAAATAGTTTCATAATTGAAACAAGGATATTTTCTGGTTCTGCTGCTGAGGTATTGATTAATCCACTTAAACAATTTCTAATTTCCTTAAAGTTGTACCCATATATATTAATATCTAAGAGTGCTAGTTGTCAGAAAACTGACAACTGTGGTATTTCACTTACCGATAAATATAGCAATTTCATTGTAACTGTTCCACTCTGAATCTTGATACGTGGAACTGAGAGAGAGTTTGCATAATAATATCTCCCTTTTCAGATTGCTAGATTTCCCAACAATTGCTAAATTGTTGGGAAAAAACAAGAACCATACAATAAAGTGCATTGTCCTCAGGACAAGAGGGAAATGGTTCTATATAAGTTGAAAAAGTAGGAACACTTTCAGAAGTGTCTATCAACCCTATATTGCAAAGTTGTATCGTACTCTGCATTAAAACATAGGGCAAAAGATAAAGTAACAAGCATAGAACATATATTAAATTTAATGTAATTTCACTTTTCATTTACTGCAGAGTTTGAAATTTGTTCAAAGAAATTGGTTGGATTCACCAATTCTATAAAGTAAAGATTTAAAACTAGGGAAGGGAATTCATCTGTAAAAAAAAAAAAGCTTGCAAAGTTTTAGAAATTCAAAATTATGTGCTCTTCGCTGCAAAGTTTTAGAGTGCTAGTGATGTATAAAGTTCCAAAGATAGCAAGTTAAATTAATCATCCCTTCTATTTATAGAGATTTATTCTTTCCTGCAAGCAAAATGGGGAGGAAAGCATTGTTAACAGATTATTATTGATTTTTCTTGCAGTTGCCCCCCTCAGCTGTATAAAAACATATTCAGTTCCAGAGATTATTTCAGATTTGGCAAGTGAACACTGGAAATATAAAAACTGTGTCTTTTTTTTTCTCCCTTGATCTTGCCACAAACAGGACATCCTTACGAAGAGAACAAAAACAAAATTAGTGCAGTGGTAACAACAGAAAGGAATGAATGTTCCAAATTTTCACCATAAAAGCCAAAAAACCTGTTATTCATCATCTGAGTTCATTTCAGTTCAAAGACATAACGAAAGTAAGAAAAAAAGAAAGAAAGAAAAATACAGTACGTTGCATATTTTTAAAAAATATTAATGCCAACTCCCTCCTATATACAAATAGGAGGTGAAATGGTAATGAAACTTGAAATTTTCAGACATAAGAAGATAGTAAGAGGAAATAAAAAGTGATTGGACACACAAGGAATTTGTCTTGGTGCATATGCTCTCAGTGTACATAAAAGAAAAGATACATTTGTCACAAATCATAAGGTACAACACTTAATGATAGTCATCGGGAACAAATAAGCAATCGAATCATATTAGGAAACAGTCAATGTAAATCTTAAGGATACCAAAAACAATGTTACAATCATACAGTCATATGTGGGAGGAGATGGATGATAGGAACAGTGAGAAAATTAATAATAATGCCATTTATGTATGTTCTCCCAATATTTTCTTGTTTTACCACTTTACTATCAATGAAACAAAGCTAAGCCTTGACCTGAAAGTCTTGAAACTTTTCCTTTTATTATATTTAGGATATATAATTCATTTTTGGGGATATTAGTTCTTTCTCTTTGCCCAGCCCCTGCCTCCTTCCAGGTGTGTGGAAAGCTGTCCTCCTGGGTACATGAAGTTGGCTCAGGAAGGGAAGCCCATCTGCTGCTACAATTGTCATCCATGTGCAGAAGGAACCATTTCTACCCAGGAAGGTGGGTGACAGCAGGAAAAAGGGACAGACATTGGGGAGAAACTGACATTTTCCATGAAAGTACAAATTGAAAAGTTTGGCCAGAGTGGGCCTGATCCTTTTGAATATTGATCAAGATATGCATTTATTTCATAGTGAATTACAAGAAATGATCTTGGAGGCTAATCTGATATATAATCAAGCAAACAGGGATACCGATCATGGATAAAAATATAGGATGTCAGGATTGAAGGAATTATGAGAAAGATGACAACATATGACACTTTTAAACATGCACAAAACCTTCTGTGCATGTGCAGAGATGTCTGTATGGGTGGGCGGAGCCTCCCGCCACCACCACTGGGGAACCGGTAGCAACCCACCACTGCTTTATTCCATTGTAGGTTGGATCTCATTGGTGCCTTAAAGCTCTGAGAAAAGGCTGGGCTTCAATTTTCAACAGGTTCAGCAGTGGAAAAAGATGGAACTTACTTACTTACTTACTCCTTCCCTTCCTCCCTCCCTTCATCTTTTCTTGCTCACTTCTCTCTCAAAACATTCATTAATGAAATTGTGATATTAAAAAAGAAAGGAAATATTAAGATGTTCTTGCTGGAGGAAAAGGAAGAAACATATTGACTTCATCTACAAACAATCATTCACACAAACCACAATTTTAGCCCAACAATGCATTTTATTAAAAAAGACACGTTAAAAGAAGAATCTTGTTCTTTTTCAGATGCAGAAAAATGTGCCAAATGTTCAGAAGATCAACATCCAAACAGCAATCGGGATCACTGTGTTCCAAAAATTATAAACTACCTTTCTTATAAGGAAAATCTGGGGATCATCCTGACTTCCATTGCCTTGTTCCTCTCTTTAACTACAGGCTTTGTCTTGGGGATCTTCATTAAATTCATGGAAACACCAATTATCAAAGCCAACAACCGGGACCTCTCCTACATCCTCCTGGTCTCCCTCCTGCTTTCCACCTTGACCTCCTTCCTGTTCATTGGACGTCCAACTACGGTGACCTGCCTCCTCCGACAAATGGCCTTCACCATCATCTTCTCCATTGCCATTTCTTCAATCTTGGCCAAAACGATCACAGTGGTGTTAGCCTTCTTGGCCACTAAACCAGGGAATAAAGTGCAGAGGTGGTTGGGGAAGCTGTTGGCCAACTCCATTGTTCTTTCCTGTTCTGGTATTCAAGTTATCATCTGCAGCATCTGGTTGGGCACTTTCCCTCCATTCCCTGACTCTGACATGCACTCCCAATCTAGAGAGATCATCCTACAATGCAATGAAGGGTCTGTCACCATGTTTTATGTTGCCCTTGGATACATGGGCTTCCTGTCTGTTGTTTGTTTCACCGTAGCTTTTCTGGCCAGAAATCTCCCTGGGGTCTTCAATGAAGCCAAGCTGATCACTTTCAGTATGCTTGTCTTCTGCAGTGTCTGGGTGACATTTCTACCCACCTACCTGAGCACTAAAGGAAAATACATGGTGGCTGTGCAGGTCTTCTCCATCTTGACCTCCAATGCTGGTCTGCTGACTTGCATTTTCAGTCCCAAGTGCTATATTGTTATTTTTAGGCCAGATCTGAATACTAAAGAACATTTGATGTTAAAATAAAATAAGAAAACTTTAAGAAATGTCCAGAAATGTCATTTAATAGCCTCAATGAACTGTTTTTGCCCATTTAATAATTATTTATTAAACCTATAGCAGTGGTGGGTTGCTACCAGTTTGCCCTGGTTCAGGTGAACCGGTAGTGGCAGCAGGAGGCTCCGCCCACCTGCCCGGATGTTTCTATAGATGCACAGAAGCTTCTGGATATGCGCAGAAGCATCGTGCACACGCACACACACACACACACACATATGCCCACGAGTGAACCGGTAGCGACCGAATTTGAAACCCACTACTGACATACAGTATATGCTGCCACTCTCATCTAGAGGGGACTCTAGGTGACTTGCAATCAAGAAAAACAAGGTGAAACTTTAAAACATTAAAAGAATAAATAGCATCACTACATTGTTCTAAAATTGATGAAGATGGGAAGGAAGGTTGCAAAATGTACATGTGGAGGAGGTATTCCTCCTATTTCTACAATTCCTCCTATGTCTATTCTTCCATATTTTAAAAGAAACCAATTGCAATGCACCAAGTCTTATTTTTAGTCACACTAGTGTGGGTAAAATCAGTTTCCAGATGAATTGGATTGTTTAGTAGGCAAGTTACGATAGAAGGCATGTGGCCTTGTAGCTCATAGTGACCCATGGTAAATTTTATCAGAATGATCCCAAAAGCAAACCCTTAATCTGAAGATGCAAATGTTTCTTCTAATTAAAACCATTTTTCTTTGTAGATTGCAGGAGGGCAAAATGTAACTTGAGGTTCCTTATATTGCTATTTATGAATATGCAGCTATGTATCGTTGTCTCCTTTTTTTCACCATTGTCCCTCCCTTTCTGAAATGTGTGTGTGTGTGTGTGTGTGTGTTTGTTAAATTTGTATTTTCTGATAAATAAACAAAGGGAGACTAGTATAGATATATTTGAAGCTATTTTGCTCTCATCATCTAGCATACCCTTCTGGGATTTTAACATAAAAAAAACACACACAAACACACACACACACACACACACACACACATATATATATATACATACACATACATACATATGTCTTGGCGTATTCGGGTTTTTTCCCATGTAAGGGTGGGAGTATCTTGGCAATATTTCGACAAGGTCTTTAACTAACATGCTTTTTTCCAGCCACCCCTCTGTGCATGGAGCTTTGAAAGAACTGCAGGATCCCCAGGGGAGAAATTGCTTCTCACTATATTTATCATCAGTCCAATGTTTGAAAACCTCTCCTACTTCTGCAGTGACTGCCTTTAATGTAAACATCAGACTGTAGAATCATGGGAGGCATCTTGCATTAGAAAAGGATAAATGTCTCAGGTCACACATTATGTGGCACAAGATTTATGACAGGCAAGGGCTGTGCTCTTGAATGTAACTTTCTCTCCTTTCCAGATAAACTCTGTTTGTCTCTGTCTGAATCAGGAAAGGCAAAGGGTTTTCCCCTTCAGGAAAGGGGTTCAAATATTTCTAACTCTTGTTCTTGTTTATAAATGGGAAGGGAATTGATTCAGCCGTATGATTTATGGATCTGCCGCTTCTGCTTTTAATACTGCTGATGGCCCAGTCAGCCTCTGGGAAGCTTAGAATGAAGTGCCCACTGAGTCTGGAGCTCAATCACGATCAGAATAAGACATGGAGCTATTATAGGCCAGGAGATCATGCTGTTAGTATAGTTACCTCTGCAACAACAATAAGGCTGATAATGTTGCCTTTCAATATGGCTCCTTCTTTTCAGTTTGATGTGTAAGTCATTCAGTGTGACAGAGTTGAACTCCAACAATTTGCAGTTCTATCACTCTCCTCCTTTCATTCTTAGTAACTTAGATATTTTAGATATAACTATTACAAAATCTTTCTAATTTCTTAAATGTTTTGATAATAATACGTTTGTGACAATTAATATGTTTGTGATCATTAAACCCAGCCCATCTTCTCAATACTTGGAAAAATCAAATGTTAATGGGTGAACATAGATTGTCTCAGTTTTGAATCAGTATTACCATAACTTCATTTCATTTATTTATTTTGTCTAACATGTACATGATAACAGGTATAGGTATAAACATAAATATGAACATAGTAAATGTGTATGAATAAATGGAGACAGTAGGACAGGGACGGTAGGCACGCTGGTGCCTACTACTACTACTTGTTGGTGTTGATAGTAATGATAATAATGACAGGTGCAAATAACTAGGAGCATCCAATGAGTTCAAAGCACAGACAAGTTAATTGCTACTACAAGATTCTGATCAACTAAAGGTCAGTGCTAAAGTGGCACTAGGATGAGGGTCAACAGAATTCACAGGTGGTTGACGTGGGCAGTGGTAGGTTCCAACCGGTGTTACAACCGGTTCTCTTCGTGCAAGCGCTTTGCGCACGATCACCGTACGCATGCTCGCTTCGCTCGCACGCATGCCAAACTTGAGCTCCATGCAGGCACATTAGATTTCTGTATTCTGCCACGCTTATCAGCTGGGCTAAAAAAGACAAATAAAGGTAGGTATAACGTGGGGGTGGGCGGGAGGTTCCAGCTCACAATCATAGAAAACCAGTTCGCTGACGTCACATCATCACCGCTACCGGCTTGCGCAAACTGGGCTGAACCAGGAGCAACCCACCACTGGACGTGGGTCTCTTGAGATGATATGTTTTATTCTGCCTTCAAGCTCTGCCTGCTCTTCTACAGATAACTTAAACAGCTTCTTTTTTTACACTAGATTAATGAATGATTACGCAAGAGTCCTAAAATTCATTTCTGCTGTTCAAGTGATCAACAAGAATTCTCAATTGCTGCAAAATCTCACACTTGGTTACAACATCCATGACAACTCTTTGAGCCCTTTGAGCACTTCAGATGCCTTACTTGACATGCTCTCTACTGGAGAAGTCAATGTTCCCAACTACAATTGTGGAAGAAAGGACAACATTTTGGCTTTTCTTGATGGTGCTTTCAGGGACATCTCCATCCAGATGTCAATCTTAGTGGGCACCTACAAAGCCCCACAGGTTTGTGTGTGTGTATGTGTGTGTGTGTGATAGAGGGAGTGGGATGGTAATGGGTGAGTGATTGATCCAACCATAACTTCCTTAATCCCAGTTATTAAAGTCTATAAACCTAGGCTATATCTGACAGACTGCAAATATTTGTCTGTTAGAATGGAGAAAAATTAAGTTAAATATTTCTTGGATTGTATAGCTAGCAAATTATATTAGGAGGCATAGTCCCCCTGTCTCTTTTATGACTGGAGAAGAAGCTAAAAAGATTGCTGTATATATAATTTGGTGTATTGAAGCAGATAAATAAATAGCCATCCTCAGTAAAATTGAAATGGGTAAACAGTTGCAGCTATATCTTCCAAATGGCAAGTATTTAATTGCAGAATTGATTAAACATCTTAGGGCACTATTTATGTTTGTTTATGTTTTATTGCATTTATATGTAAATATTTATATTTAGCAATATTTTAGCAGCTGGATACCATGGTTAAATATGGAAGATTTCATCTATTCCCTTATAATGAACATCTTTTTACATGTGAAACTCTAGAGATAACAAATATATTATCTGAAAATCAATTGTTTAAGAAAGAGACAGAGCAGTATATCAGGCTGCACATTAGACAAAAGACTGTTTGAGATCTTTATATTATTTCCT
>JANHFM010008852.1:8150-20420 GCA_032468115.1 Grayia smithii
TGGTTGGGGGTCACCACAACATGAGGAACTGTATTAAAGGGTCGCAGCATTAGGAAGGTTGAGAACCACTGCTCTAAACGAAAATATGGAAGAAGCCACAGGCATGGCAATTTAAAAACATTTGGCTTCTTTCCAATGTCTTTTCTTGGATACCATAGCATCCAACTCAAATTTCAGAATGTTTTAAGAAGCAATCTTACAAGGCAAGCTTTCCATCTTCTGAAATATGTCAAGTGTAAATTAATTTGGCCTGGCATTTCACAGTATAAAGAGGGTAATACATATTCTGAGGGGTTAATAATACATTTCCTACCTAGGAAACGTACAATCATCTACAAAGTGGTGTTTGAAAGCCTCTCTTTGGGGGCTAATTAAATTGCACATTGGTGTATATATCCTGTAATTCTGAAGGGCACAACTCCCTATAGAATACAGCTAGGTAAAAGGAGGAAACATAATAATTAAGATCAAATAGCTTTCTTGTCTAATAGATGTGCATGCTATATTCAGGTTGAAATCTAATTTAACTGCTAGACAAATATTCTCTTTAGTGCTCAGTTTCATGTAAACCAGTATCAGCAAAACAAAGATTTGTTCAATCTGTGATCCAACTCTTATATTAAAAATAATGTTTTAACCTTCAAACCCCTACACTTTTTGTTTATAGAATAGCAACTAGATATAAAAGAAACAGAACATATTTTGTGCATTCATGACTCTGTTTTCCTATGCTCCAACAAAATGGTATTTTATGCATTCATTTCTAACACTACGAAAACCCATAAGCCTCAATTTAAAAACAATAAAATGATCAGTTGGAATTATAACCAGAAAACAGACACCTCTAGAAGTGTAAGGTATTTTTAAAATAGTTCTGAATCTAAATAATCATAGCCATCTATGCTGATTTTATACTAAGCATCTTAGAGGTCAACAAATTATGATCTCAGGGTTCAAGAAGGAATCTACTCATATTTGGCAGGAAATAATAGATATTAGAGATTAATGCTAAATTTGATGTTGGATTCAGAATCAATCTGGAAGGTGGTAACCATCATGCAACAGTACAATACAGCAATAGCACTTAGACTTACCAGTATATACCACTTCACAGTGCTTTACAGCCCTCTCTAAGAGGGTTTTTTTACAGAGCCAGCATATTGTCCCCAACAATCTGAGTCCTCATTTTATCGACTTCAGAAGGATGGAAGGCTGAGTCAACCTTCAGCCTGGTGAGATTTGATCTGCCACATTGCAGGCAGCCGGTAGTCAGTAGAAGTGGCCTGCAGTACTGCATTCTAACCACTGCACCACCATAGCTCCTATGTAATATAATTCTAAAACTCAGTCCTACAACAGCTGTCAAAGTTAGTATATCTCAAGGTTATGATTTTGTCTTCAAGTGAAGCCTTAAACTACAGGTTGCTTTTAACAATTACAATACAAATATAAGTTGCTTTTAACAATATAGACCAAACAAATGTGGGAGGAGTACACTAAAATTCTATATAGTACAGTTCTCAACAACCAACATACCTTAGAAAACATTGCCTATTTACAGAAATAACCATATTAGAAAATGAAATTAAGTTAAATCAGTATTCTGGTCATTACCAATGCTGTAGGACCTGATGGAATCTTTACCAAAATATGACAAGCAATAAAAGAAGAATCAGTAAAGGTTCTAACCAAATAATACCAGCAAATCTTTTGCTAGAGCCAACTTGGTCTACTGGTTAAAACACCAGGCTAGAAAGCAAAAGATCTTCAATTCAAATCCCACCTTAGCTATGAAAATGAGTTGGGTGATCTTGGGCCAGTCACTCTCTCAGCCCAGCTCATCTCACAGGGTTGTTGTTGTGAAAATAGGAAGAGGTACAAGTATTAGGTATATTCACCAATCTATTTATAAACAATAATAAAGGTGAGATATAAACAAATAAAGTAATTAATAAAATAAATAAATAAATAAATAAATCTGGAAACAACACAGTGGCCAACAGATTGGAGAAGTCAGACTATATACCAACATCAAAGAAGGAGACTTAACAGATAGTTAAGTCTTTAATATATACAGTGTCTTTAAAATCACATGCTAGCAAAATAATGTTTAAGATTGTTTGTCAAACACAGATTAACATGGAAAGGGAGATGCCAGATGTTCAAGTGGATTCTAATCTTGTTTTTTTGACAATATAATGTTGGGAAAGATAGGGAAAAAAGTGGATAGGCCCAAATTACAAAGTGAAATAATTATAGGTCATCCTGAAAAGGGTCCATATATGTGATCGCTAAGAGTCAACACTAACTTGATGGCACATAACCAATCAATCAAAAGTTATGATATATGTATGAAGGGTTTGCATAACTATGTTATAGAAAGGTGCTTTTCAGAAGCACATTTTCCATCTATGAGTGCCTCTTATCCATTGATCTTTTTATTGATGATTTTATTGATCTAAAATTTTATATATATATACCGTATTTTTTGGAGTATAAGATGCTCCGGAGTATAAGACACACCTTAGTTTTTGGAGAGGAAAATAAGGGGAAAAAACTCCCTCTGCCTACCAGCATCCATCGGTATTCATCTGGCTAGTGTCCTGTCAGTGTGTGAGAGAGTTGAGGGCTGTTTGGAAACTGAAACAGTATTTGCTCTGTGAGCAACAAGGAAGGAGACAGCAAGGAGCCTGGGCGTGGCTTAGCACTGCAGCTCTGAGTCTGTGCTGAGCTCTAAACTAGTCTGCTGCTCAAAACTGAAACTGAAACTCCTCTGCTTGTGTTGTGCTCGTATTTACTACCATATTGGAAAACCTACTTTTGGTATTGTATATTTACTTCATGCGTTATATTATATATAAAGAGAGGTTATTGAATCCTGCTGGATCAGTTACTTGTGGGTGCTTTCTGGATGTGATGGCTGCTGCAAACTCTGAGTCCTTGCAGCAAATAGCAAACAGCCAGCTCAGCTTCAGCACATTATTGCAGCCTGATTCAGCCTGAGCAGCTGATTGGCAGGTGGATTGGTCTCCTGGAATACCCCCAATCAGCTGTTCCAGGCTGCAGGGATTGCCACAGATCATCGCCGCCTCCGTGCCTCACGTTTTTGGCTAAATTTGGTGTATAAGACACACCCAAATTCTCACCCTCAGTGCCATTGTAATGTCAAACGGTCACTCAATGCATGATTGTAAGTCAAGGACTACCTGTATATAGATGCACTGAATTGCTAAGTTCCTTTACTCATAAAGTTACCCAGAGGTGGTGTTCAGACCGGTTCGGGTGAACTGTGCTATGCCATCCTATTTAGCCTTGTTTTTGCGGCAGGGCTCACACGCGGAAGGCTCACACGTGAGCAAAGTGAATGCATGGAAGGTGTGGACGTGCGGCGAACCGGTGGTCACAAAATGTGAAACCCATCGCTGAAGCTACCCAAGAAAAATCAAACATGGAATTCCTCAAGTAGTCCTAGTTTGCAGCAAGGATTAGCCGCTGGGAAACAGCTGATCTTCTGCGTTAAGAAAACCACTCACACATTTCCTGAAGGGAAAACTTTTCATCAACCTGAAAGAAGACAAGTTGGAGTTAAGCTGTTCTTCCTCATTTTTTCTTTTTCACAAATAATTTTCTCCTAAACTGAGTCCTGCAAGGAAAAATCGTTAAGACGCTTTTAGCACAAACTCTTCAAATCACAAGATGGTGCTTGATTGTTACGATCACCGAGGATCACACCTGATGTCTTTTCGTTTCAGTCTTAGCTTGCAGGAGCCAATGCCTATTGCATTGAAATTTGAGGTTTTGCTGCTGTCCCAGGAATATCAAATTTCTTGCTTCTGTCCTCTCTCCATCCCGTACTCTATAATTGCTTCCGTTTATCAGTGCAAAACACTTTTTTCCCCTCCAGGTAAGCAATATGTGGCCAAGAATGATACTTTCTACCTTGTCTTTCTGGAGAAAATGCAGTTTGTATAGTAAATATAGGCCTGCCCACCTAAAGCTTGGAATATGGCGCCCAACAAAAGCCTTGGTGGTGCACTTAGCTAGTGCACTGCTACAATGGTTCCACTTAGCTCTTTCTGCCTGCAATTAGTGCAAGTTCGAATCTCACCAGGCTCAAGGTTGACTTAGCCTTCCATCTTTTCGAGATAGGCAAACTGAGGACCCAGATTGTTGGGGGCAATAAGTTGACTTTGTAAAAATGTCGCTGGGGGGGAAGTGGGCATATACAAGGAATGAAGGTATTGCTAAACACATTGATTTGTGCTTGAAATTGTAAGCTGCCCTGAGTCTCCGGAGAAGGGCGGGATATAAGTTGAAATTTTAAAAAAAGTATGGGAGTATGGACTTGAATCTGGCTGTTTTTGATCTTAATCCAACATATGGTACACTGGTAGAAACAATGGTAGTCCTTGACTTATGATCAGTTGCTTCGTTCATTCAAAGTTCTGACAGCCAGCGCCCTACCTTATGGTCATGTGATTCCATTATTGGCACTTAGCAACCACCCATTATTTATGGCCATTTGCACCATCTTGCAGTCACATGACCATGATTTACTATGCTCTTTGCCCAAACCCGTCATTTACTTCCTCTTTCCAGCAAAAAACACTCATTATGGACAAAAGATTCATTTAAAGACCTTGGCATTCACTTAACAATTGCCCCCTAAATGTTGTAAGATCCGGTTGATCACATGATGACCTGCTTAACAACCAGCACATCTTACAACAGTAAATCCTGGCTCTATTACGGTCATAAGTCCTGGACTCCCTGTAGAAAGTTCTCTTTTTTCAACAGCCTGCAGATCATCACTGCCATTCTGAGTTTACAATGCTAAGCTAGGGTGATCAATAGCCCACCTTTCTGACAGAAAGGAAATGCATGCATTTTGTTCAGTGGTTGAAGGCCTACATCTCAGCTTCCTACCTTTATATTCTGGACCTGCTAGGGTTAGGACTGCTGATAAAAAACAACATTTGTGTGAATTCATGATGTTCCCAATGTCTGTTTGTGGCCTGGTACATAAAATGCATAATGCATGAAAATAAGTATGTTTTTATTCTGATGCCTAGTAACAGCTCTTCCTAAATAGTATTGTAGGAAGTTAGCACCCACCCCCTCCTAGGAAAATGAGATATTTTATGAAATATTAAAGGGGCAGAATATTTCCCCTAAAAGGGAGGCAGAAACTCAGCCCTCCCACCTTTGTCAATGGGCCATCAAGGCCTGGGCCAGTCTACCTCCTTCAAGCAGAGCCATAGTAGGAATCCCAAAGCCCTTTCCTTACATCTTGAGCAAGAGTCAACCAAACATGGGACTCAAAAACACAACCTACAAAGTTACCCTTGCATGGCCCCATGGGAGTCTGACAACCAATCAGAATACAAGCTCAAATTCAAAAGCCCAGAGAGGGCATAAAACCCAGGCACTCTCAGCACCTCTTCCCTTTTTTTCCTCTTCACCCAAGATCTTCAAGGCATGTGATCCTGTCCACCATTAAAACCATCTTTCCCAGCAGCCACCATGTTTCCAGTGTCTTTCTCCCCACTTGGAACTGAACCCAGAAAGATATTTCTTCCAACAGTATCTATATATTTTTTTAAAAAAAAAATATTGTGCATCAAGGATTATCAACAAAAACTGTATGAATAGTTCTTTTTTAGTATCCTTCCTTTTATTACAAGGTTTGGAGAAAACAGGGTGGAGCCTAGCAGTCCAATGGATCATAAATGAACTCTGAAATATATCTTATGTGTCATCCCTCAGCTCTTAAAGTCATAGCAAGCAGCTTCTTTTCTAATACTATTCCTTTCTCCTTCCAATAGTTTTCTCTTTTGCCACTCTTTATATTCACTGATCGTAGAAAAGGAAGCTGGTTTACAAAGGCAGAAAGATGTTGTATTGTTCACTGGGGGGATCATAAAACATGAGTTGTCCCTTTGTTTAAAGACAAGATCTTATATATCAAATACGACAGACCTTTGCACAGTGCATCCTCAGATAGGAGGTTTAAGCAGAAGCAAAAGAGAAAAAAGAAAAGAGAAAAGAATAAACAGTAAAGAGTTGATACTAAATTAGTTAAATGCTATTGTATGCATATTCAATCAAAAATAGTGAATTTGCTTGCCGATTTAAGCTAAATGTTTCCCTTTCGAGTCAATTGCAGGAAATACATCCACTTAGCAGCCATGTGCTATCAAAAACAACACGCTAATGCAAGCTTTCTCTATGAAATCAAGAGGGTTATAATTGCCTATAAGAATGTCTTCTAAAATACTAATTTTCAACCACTTATTATGGGCATTTGCTTTGGATAACTGTATCAGGGTCTCTTTCATTATCTTAAAAACATGATTGAACAGTGTTCCTTCAGAAGTGTGGCCTCTGAGAAGTTAACCAGCATTGGAAAAAGAAACATGAACCAATAAACCTTTAAAAACAGTTGGTTTCCAATGCAAATGTCATTCAGAAGAGACAATAATATGCAAAAATGGGGACCATCATCTCTTGGCTTTCTTCTTTTCCCACTTTCTCAAGTTCTGGGTTTTTTTCATTCCCACTGAAGGAGAAATTACTGGGTTATGCCCTTATCATCCCTTCTAATATGAATATTAGAAACATGAATGTAGTAAAAAACTCTCTATTCAGCCACAAGAATTCATTAAAACTTGTAAGGATACGTGGAAAATTAAGGAAAGAATTCCAAAAGCAGATTCCTATGATCTTGGCATCTTAGCCCACCACAAGTAATCCTGGACTTACAACAGTCCATTTAGTGACCATTCGAAGTTACAACAGCGCTGAGAAAAATTACTTATTACCGTTTTTCATATTTACAACCATTGCAACAACCCCATGGAAAAATTCGGATGCTTGGCAACTGAACTCATATTTATGACGGTTGTAGTGTTCCGGGATCACAGGATCCCCTTTTGTAACCTTTTGACAAGCAAAGTCAGCAGGGAAGCCAGATTCACTTAACAACTGTGTTACTAACTTAACAACTGCAGCACAGGGGTGGGTTCTACTTAGTTTTACTACTGGTTCTCTTCATACACGTGGTTTGCACGTGATCGGCATATGCGCACTATCTACTCTCCTTGAAAAAAACTTGAAACAAGCACTCTGCGCATGCGCAGAGCACAGAAACATAAGTACGGGCGTGCGGGTGGGCCCAGCTCCTGGCCACGGAGAACCGGTTCAGTGACATCACACCATCACCGCTAGTTCACGAACTGGGCCAAACCGGGAGCAACCCACCACTGCTGCAGCAGTTCACTTAACAACTGTGGCATGAAAAGTCATAAAATGGGACAAAATTAGCAAATGTTTCACTTAGCAACAGAACAACCTGGGTTCAAAGTCGAGGAACGTAGCTGGGTAGGAAGGAGATCACAAGTAACAGTCTCTTGACATTGGAACTCTAGAGAACCAGCCCATTGGCAAGGCATTAAAAACTCAGATGTTCCCAAAAGCATTTGAGATAGGAGTTAGCCCAGCCCTATTATCTGATTTTTCGCTTTAATGGTTTGAAAAAGGATTATTTTTGGACCCTCGTCATGAATATTGATTTTACGGATATTGTTATGAGGATTTTAAGCAAAACCCTTTATGAGACAGGTAGAAAGAGGAAAAGGGAAGAAGAAATACACCAAAATAAAAAAGGATCTTCTCCACATCTGAATTTCTGGTTCATAACAAAGAGTTATTTGACAATGTTGCCAGAACAAGGGTTGAATCTGTCCACATACATTAATGAAGTGATCAAGGTATCTCCCCTGCCAGGTAAGTATCAAAGGTAACATAGATACAGTTGGACACATGTGTCTATGTAGCCAGCTCCTCAAAACCTCAAGTGGAGGAGACAATCGAAACTGAGAACATAGGGATAAAATTAATGGGGGAAAAAATCTAACCAAGCTAACAGTGACTGAGCATATTGAATTCTTCCTATTTGTCACATGCTGAAAAACATATCTCACATCATGATGCAATAGAGTGACATCAAGACATATGGTGTGGGAGGACCGATAAAGAAATTGATATCAACAAGCAGAGGGAAAGGCGATTTATTAAAATGAAATAACACCAATTAAAATGGGAAGGGGAAGCATGCTAATTAAAAGAAGTTTGCAAAAGATGAATGGAAACTTGGGATATTCTACCCATTTTGCTGCTACCGACTAAGCCTGAACCTAAAGTTATAAGGAGAAAGCTAGCAAATTAGAGCTCCAGTTTTCATAATCGGTGTGTGAGTATGTGTGTGTGTATGTGTGTGTGTGTGTGTGCGTGCGATCTTCTCTTTAGCTTTTTAACTGTGCATTAATTTTTTTTAAGCAAACTGATGATTAAATGCTATCAAGTCGCTGTTCATTCTACATGGGCCTTGTTTTTAAATGATCTTTTTTTTTTTTTTGTTCTCGTTTTGTCCATACTGGGAAATCTCAGTGTAATCCTAACTAATAATTTCGTTAGTTTAAACGTTTTAAGCTTTTTCAAAGCCCAGTAACCAAAATGAACTGGCTACTCAAAATTGGAAGCTGTGGTTAATTAAGGACTTCCTGCTTTGATTTCAGCTCTTAAGAAGGATCAGCAAAGAGACTTCATGTTCAGGTAAAACGTATCCTCCCTTCCTGCCTTAATAAGCCAAAATAAGATCATGTGCCTTGACCTTCTAGAATTAACTTTCAACTTACTTATCATCAAATCATTTGCTTCTTCAAGCGTATTATTTTACCTGTGTAAAATATAGCTGTTCTCCGTGTGTAGGGGAAAAAAAGAAAGAAAGAAATAAGCCGCCAAAGGACAGAGATGCAAAATATAGGCTGCACAAAGCCTTAAATGGTATGTTTCAAATTCATACAGTGTTCATAAATGGGAAAGTCGGAAGATGATAGCTATGGGTATAAATAGGAGTTAGGTAAGCCTGTGAACTTCTTATTAGGTAAGAAGAAGTTGCAAAGATCCAGCATTTTATTATTCGTATTTAATATAAGCATAAGTCCAAGTGTCACCGAAAACTAGATATCAGAGGCTATGTTGTGGTTTACATCTAAACATCAGAAGCTGAACATCTAGTAATACTATTGCAGGAAGAAAAATCCATCTGGTTCAGTTCCAAGCCAGGGGAAAAGCGCTGGAAATAAAATGGAGGCTGATTGGAAAGAAGGACTCCATTTATTGATGAGCAGAACGAGCATGTGGTTCTGGGACAGCTGACAAGATAGCTTGCTGGGTGCAAGGATTTTTATACAGTTTCTGAAATGCTGCAGGGGTTGTGCAATGTAGTGAGCTTTGTGTCTTTTGCTATTCTAATGGTAGTGAGTTAATCCTATTATATCCTGAAGGGTCATATCCTGTTCTTAGAATTTGGGTGGAGGAGGATATAAATTTTAATCCCATGACTGGAGGTGAAGGTGTTTTGTTTGTGAATAGGCTAGCCCAATCTTTCTTACTGGGCACAAAATATCCATCTCTAAAGACTTCAGGCATCTGCTGGAGGCTATTAAGAAGGACTGGGGCTGCTTTCTGCCTTTAAGAACATGTTTCTCCATTTCTCCTTTGGGGAAATATAATATCATGCCTCTTTTGTTGTTGTTGTTGTTGTTGTTAGTTGCAAAGTCATCTCCGACCCATCTCCCATGGACAACTTTCCTCCAGCCCTTCCTGTCCTCTGCCATCCCTCGGAGACAATTTAAGCTCACGCTGACTGCTTCAGTGACTCCATCCAGCCACCTCATTCTCTGTCGTCCCCTTCTTCTTTTGCCCTCAATCTTTCCTAGCATTAGGCTCTTCTCCAGAGAGTCCTTCTTTCTCATTAGGTGGCCAAAATATTTGAGTTTCATCTTTGGGATCTGCCCTTCTAAAGCGCAGTCAGGGTTGATCTCCTCTAGGACTGACCGGTTTGTTCGCCTTGCAGTCCAAGGGACTCGCAGGAGTCTTGGGGGCTTATAAAAGGTCTATTTATCTGTGGGAATCCTTGTCTAACTCTGCTTCTGAATTCCGGGATTTCAACTTTTTTTTTTTGTCTTTTTGAAGACAGCAACCTTTGGCAAAAATAAAATAAAATTTAAAAAAATCCTGATCTAGAAAATGAATCTGAAAGCTTACCTTTAGATCATGAAATTGACCTTGGGCCAAAAGGAGATACTGGTACAGTATCCGGCAGGAAAGCCTGTAACTGGCATCTGGAATATGTATTATCGATACCATTGAAATCTTTAACAAAGACGGAAACATTTATTTCAGCACCCTGTCCCTTTCAGTTCAAGCAAACCCCAATCAGACCACAGCATAGCTAGAAATGTTAACAGGTGATATCAATTCTTAACACATTTTAAGTTGACTCTCCAACAATTTTGCTTAGTATTGTAGATTTTACATATTAAAAATGCACCTGTTAATCTTGAGTCACCTTCAAACCCACACATATATTTTGATGCCTGTGCTATACACACAAACTTATTACTATGTTTATTCTCTTTCCAATCATTTAATTTCACAGCTGTGAATCAAACACCTACTTTGACTATGATACTTGCTTATTAATGCCCTGTGATTTAACTGATTTATGTGGTCATGTTAATTACTGTTTTGATATAAATGCTTCCATTAGCTGTGAAATATTTTGAAGTTATTTTGAATTCAGATTGGCTATACCTTAACAAAAAGGTACTCACCGTATAACCTTTATTTCAATTATTTATTATGAAAATAATACATTTAGTTTTCAAACAAGATTCTAGTGAAGTATTGCTCCCACTGATAGTGATTTCTGTCATGTGATATTTTATTTTAAGATCACCTAAGAAAATTACTTTGGATTATGCAAGTTAAAAGCTTGCTGAAATATTAAGATTTGCCTATAAACGCAGGGGTGGGTTCTATTTACCTTTGCTACTGGTTCTATAGGTGCACACGCTTTGTGCGTGGTCGGAGCACGTGTTTGGTGCATGTGCACCGAATGGGCGCTCCCGCACATGCACAGCTTTTTTAAGCAAAAAAAGCTAAAAAAAGCTTTCTGCGCATGCGCGCAAGCGCGCTCTGCGCACACAGACAGGTAAGTACGGCCGTGCAGGGGGGCTTCGGTCCAGGACTCTTAGAACCGGTTCAGTGATATCACAGCGTCACCGCTACCTATTTTAAAGAACTGGACCGAACCGGGAGCAACCCACCACTGTGTAAGCAGTAAGAATAGTGAGAGGTTTTTTGTAATTTTTATATCTGAAACAGGTATAATTTATAAATCTATGAGATATGATGAGCTCAAGAACTATGTTTGGAATTATTTCTAAAGTTCTGTTTCAGCCATACTAGTTGGGGAATTATGGGAGAATTATTGAAATTCTAACACATTTGGGAAGTAGCAAGTTGCAGAAATTTAGTCAGAAGCTCCCAAATTCCTCTTTCATATAAGCATTACTATTAAAAATGATGACCACATAGACCATAAGTCAGCAAAAAATAAAGTAAAATTAAAAAAAAATAATATGACAAAAATTTCATTAAGTCCATTCAAATTCTTACTACTGTCCACATCAATAATCACCTATACCATTTCCAAGAACCATCAGTGGTTCCTGGATCACAGGCTGAGAACTTTATAATTTTCAACAACTACACTTCTTTCAGTTTCAAGAGTTACTGGCAGTTACGATTTTAAACATGAAGAAATTCATGTTAAAACTGAAAGTTCTCTAACAGAAATGAAAAAGCTCAAACACCTTAGTCAATTCTATTCAATGGTAACTTTTTATACATGTATAGGACAATACAAATTCCTCCCTGTTAAAAAAAAAAGTGGAGATTACGTACAATGTCATAGATTTCTCTGTTGTCTTCATCAGCAAGGGTTAACATTACCACTAGTGGGTACCGAGATCTAGGCACTAGACCAAAATCATTGGTGTCTGCCTCTTCTGGTAACCGGCTATGCTTTTCCTCTTCTTCTGTCTTCTTTATACTTTGTTGTGTCAAGGAACAGTCTTTATTGTCACAAATAAAGACTTCTAGACTAATTATGCTATCAAATCTACAGAGGGAGTTCAAACTACATATCAACCACTATTGTACAATCTCAACTGTTTTCACTTGAGACAAAAGAATAATTTACCTGTTAATTATTCAGGAGCACAGAAATTAGGAATTTATTTATTTTATTGCATTTATATGCCGCCCCCTCTCCCGAAGGACTCAAATTAAAACCACAATAAATAACTAAAAGCAATGTTAAAAATAAATGCAATAATAAACCCAAGTTAAAACAAATAA
>JANHFM010008859.1:5006-20351 GCA_032468115.1 Grayia smithii
AACAATCTGGGTCCTCAATTTACCTACCTCGAAAGGATGGAAGGCTGAGTCAACCTTGAGCCTGGTGAGATTTGAACTTGCACTAATTGAAGACAGATGGAGCTAAGTGGAACCACTTAGCAGTGCACTAGCTAAGTGCACCACCAAGGCACCAACAGCAAATTTCTGTTGCTTTTACCTAACCAATGATGAACTTTGGGACAATGGATAGCTGTGATGGAAAGTCTAGGGCTTTATTCAATTTATAAATGAAATAAAATAACACAGTCCTAGAATAATCATCAGCAATGAATTCAGACAGATGCTAACATGCCATATGATAGTAAACAGAATGGAAGTTAAAAAAACCATTTAACTTTTATGTTAGAAAATACATTTCATTTATGTATTTATTTTAACTGTTTTAGCTCCAAAATTTCCTGAGTAAATGACTAATATGCGGGTGTTTTGAAAGCAACAGAATTTTTTTAAAATTTATAACTTTAATTTATAGAAACCATTTGGTACATCCAGTAACTCATTAATTTTATATATATGTATATAAAGTACAGGTATGTTGTACTTTATATTTTGTAATTTAGCGTGGATTGTAAATAAATGAATACACAGAAATAAAAATAATTATTATAATTATTTATTAAATTCACACCAGTTTCTATCTCAAATGCATGAATGTAATAAAGCTACATTTAAAATGGGTTTCTTGATCCAAAACACTACATGCCTTTCTAGAAGTGAAAATTGTATAGTAGAAATATACATAAATTTGAACTAGCAGGCATTTTAGTAATTCTGTGAGAATATTTTAAGTACTTCATGAAGTAATTGCAATGGGAGAATTGGCAGTTCATAAAATGTTTTGTGTCATTTCCATAAAAAAACAAATTTAAACATTGTAAAGGGGAACATACAATAGAAAATTATATAGTAAATAATAAATCATATCACAATAGGAGGAGTTATAATATAAACTATTACTTCAATAACATGTGCCAAAATATTTTTAAATCTCCCAAAATGAGCCATATAAAGGCACTTTTGTATGGATGAGTAGAATGACATTTTTGAAACTAATTATTGCATTTATATTAATTCTATGCAGGGCCAGGAACTCTTCTGAAACTAAGTGATGCCAGAGGCAGAAAAAATATTTTAAATATTAAAACAATATCTAAGGTAAAATAAGGTAAAGAATCTACCATACATGACATGAGGATACTTTGGCCACATTAATCTCTGTAGCACCAAAGCTATTAAATCTACCCATCTTTAATTGTATTTTATCATAGTCATTGTACTATACCATAGTTATCATACTATAAAAAAACTACTACTATATTTTCTAACAGTTTTTAAAAAGGCTTCCTTCACATCTCTATTTCTCAAACTGTAGATGATGGGGTTGACCATTGGAGGCATGATAGTGTAGAATAGAGAAAAGATCTTATGTAGCTCCTTCAGTCTTTCTGTTTCAGGGACAACATAGACAAGGAATAGTGAAAGGAAAAAAAAGGAAACTACAGTGAGATGAGATGAACAGGTAGATAAGGCCTTCTGTTGTGCTGTTTTAGATTTCATTTGCAGCACAGTATAGAGTATGTAGATGTAGGAGGTTATTGTTAGGAGAAATGGGGTCCCTATACCCATGGATCCTGTAACAAATGCAGCAAGCTTCAATAAGTGAGTATTGCTACAGGAAATATTTGCCATTGGATACACATCACAAAAGAAATGGTCAATTTCACTGGGACCACAAAAAGTTAACTGTACAAGAAAAGCTATTATGATAGTGTTGGTCAACAAACCACTCATCCAGGATGTGACAACTAACTGGAAACACAGTTTACCATTCATCACAGATGCATAATGCAAAGGTTTGCAGATTGCTAAATACCGATCATAAGACATCATTGCCAGAAGATAACATTCAGTGGATGCTAAGAAACCAAAGAAGTAGTATTGTGTCATACAGCCATAGACAGATATAGATTTATCCCCTGTTACAAAACTAGCCAGCATTCTGGGCAAGATGGTTGAAATGTAACAAGTTTCCAAACAAGACAAATTCACAAGAAAGAAGTACATGGGGATGTGAAGTCGTTGGTCAGTTATAACAAGTAGAACAATAAGTAGGTTTCCTACAATAGACAAACTATAGATAATAAAAAACAGTGTAAAGAGCAGTACTCCCATTTGGGGAAGATTGAATCCCAAAAGAATGAATGTTGTAACACTTGACTGATTTATTTCCATACTTTCCTATGAAATATCATCAAGGTGATTCTGAAAAGCCATCTGAAGAACTTTAGTAGTCTAATTTCCCATTTCTTTTCTTCTCTCTGATGATTGTGGCAAATGTTGATGCAGAGGTGATCTATCACATGTGTTATCCCATACAGAAGTATATTATTCTGTTAGCAGAAGACAGAACAACATTGAAATTTGAGACTGCCCATGGTAAACATTTGCAAAGTAAATGAACCTTGAGTTGAAAGTCTTACCACCCCAACAGCTTTCAAATGGGCAGAAAGTTAGCGAAAACTTAAATTGACTACTTGGCTACTTATGTCTATATGAGAGACAGTATCATACCACTTAACTGCCACTAGTGTTCTCCATGTGTGGGGTACAACTTTCAAGACTATATAATTTTAAAAATTCACATTAGATTTTGGGTTTCCTTGTGTGCAGGTAAATGGAGAAAACTAAAATGTGCTTATTGCTTCAAAATTAATATCTCTATCATGTCTTGCATCTTTTTAGATTAAAGAACACAGTACGAATGTGAAATTCTTAGGATTAATATTTCAAATAAGAAATCCAGGCAGTGCTGCTTATTTTTTTAAATAAAACATCTAGAAAGTTCATGTTATAATTCTACTTTACCTTGCATTTTTAGATTACAGGAAATAGAATGTTCATGATCAAGATTTTTTCTTCAAGTATAACATTTCTTAGCTGAAAATATGAATACAAACTTGAGATGTTTTGCCCAACAAAGCTAAATTTGTCTGTTTTCCATTAATAGCTATCCTGACCCCTTCCTCTTAAAGGACACAATCATAATCTGTTGTTTACCTTTTTAAAAAGAGGCATGTATTGCATTAGCTGACATTTCTTAACAAGTATTAGGACAAACAATGAAATTATATGTGTGAGTGGGAAGCAGTAGACCTCTGATTATTAACATACACATAATGAATGCCTTCTGTTTTGCACAAGAATGTTTGATTTAGATATGATATTTAATGTCCACATAATATAGATTATATAAAATTATTATCTAAATTATCTTTTAGATTTCAGGAGTATGTATTTTCTGAAAAAGGGTGTTTTGGTAATTTAAATCTTAATTCATTTTAAAATGAATCTTTGGCATTGCTGATCTTTGGACTATTTCTTAAATTTCCCACAATTGCAGTATTTTGTTTAAAAAATCATCACCAAGAATATGGATAAATTCACCCAACAGTGTTATTTTCACTTTGAACACCCATTTCTAAAGTATTTTTTTCCAACACAATTCTTTGTCCAGTGTTATAAAGATATGAAAGTTTCTCAAAAACCTAGTACTTTTTCCCTAAAACTTGCAAGTGATTTTCAGTAAGATTGATTCTCTCACTTTCCTAGCTACGATTCATCCAGAAAGCATCCAATAGATTTATGTAAACTCTATCTCATTTTCTAGTAACTAGTCCCCATAATATACTAATATAATGGTAATATACTTTTTGATAGAATAAACATACAATATTCCTTTCTGAATACCAAACATAAAAGGAAAATCTGAATGATATCTGCATAAGTACGTACCTCAAAAATAATGATGGTCCTAGGCAAGTTCTCTTTAATTTTTGTCCATGCACTACCTGTTTCTTTTCTCTATCTTCCCCAAGCTGTAAAAGTATTGAGGAGTCTTCTTTGATCATACAGTCCCTTAGCAGGAAACAACCTGCAAGGTTTATATGTACCCCAAAATATATATGAAGATGATGTCTTTACCCTCATATATTCAAAATGGTTTGAATCTATATTAATCAATTCATCTGTGTTTGCTTTCCTTTATTGGTAATAAGTACAATAATCACTAGGAAGAAAATATGACTTTTTCATATTAAGGCCAGTCAAGAAGAGAAATGCGGGTGGAAAGGAAGTAAGCAGAAAAGCTGAAACATTTGAGATTATATTATGATTGCAGATGTCAGTTGCTGGACTTTTTAAAAAGATATTCTTAATAATGATCTCAGCTTGTTTTTTTTCTAAAATGAATACTAGCAATATAGCAGACTGAGGAAAACGTTTTCAGGGAAATATTTAGAAAAGTATTCAATTTAGATGTGTAAAAATTTAACAAGTGACAGTGAATTATATTTTTTTATAGACTTGTCAATTATGATTGCTTTGTACTTTTTAGCCATCTCCTTCTGTTAAATGTATATGGGTAATCAAGAAGCAGAACTTTTTTTTAAAAAAATGACAAAATGAATACTGGATAAATAGAAACTTCACATGTTTGCCTTAGCTTGTATCACTAAATCTTTGACTAAACCATTTTTTCACCTTGTATTAAATTCACTAAATACAGTTCTCTTGAATATTTTATAATTTCTTAGATAGAAAAACACTATTTGCCACTCATGAAAACTTCACAGTAATGCCCTTTTCTGAAAGAAAGAATTATTACTACTCTTTTACAGTCATTATTAATAATAAAAACAAAATATAATATTTGTGAAATTAGGAGCAATGACAAACACCAGTCCCTTATTAAATGCACAGTATTTACTTTGTGTAAGTCAAATTATTTTAACATTAAAAATTGTCCTATAAGTAAGTCAAGGAAGTGAATATACCTAATACTTTTTCCTCCTCCTATTTTCTGCACGACAACCCTATGAGATGAATTGGGGTGAGAAAGTGTGATTAGCCCCAAGACAACAATCTCATTCCTTAGGCAGGAGCACAGGCTCTAGGTTTATAGTATGAAACCTTAAGCACTACACCAAATTTCAATGCATTCTTTAGCATTGTATCTTGAAAGTTTCTTAAGACTTCTAGCATGCCATCACCAGACTCCATGCCCAGGTAAGATTCTAGGTAAATCGTTTGGAGAATGTCAGCAGTAAATCTCACTCCATATGACATATATGAATATTCATATATATATGAATATATATACATATGTATATAAGATTATATAAACATATAATCTTAGATATTTTGATAGGCATAGCCAAACTTTCCTATCTCACTTACACTTGAATTGTTCTCTCTCCTTGGATGCTCTTCAATTACTTTTATAAAATTCTATATCCCCCACATAGAAGGGTCTTCTCATATACTGTATTTCTTACTAAAATTATAGTTGATCTATATTCCAAACTCCCATATGAAGATTGAGTATATATTTGCTCAAACATAGAGTTGAGTGTTTTTCATAAATCCTTCTAAAGAGAGTGCATTGAACTCTCAGGGCAATAAGAGATAATGCCACCACCTCTTGGGTCTGAATGGTCTCCATTTATGAAGAGTAAATTGAGGTATTTAGTTGGGAAAATGGAGACATTCTCACAGGTGGTTGTTTGGCAGATTTGAAAATACTTCTGGATCTCTCAGTGGAGTTGGAGAGTTGAAGTGATGCTTTTCCCTCCAGGTTAATAATATTGTAGAAAAAAATGCCTAAAAGTATTCAGTAAATGTAACTTGATTTGGTATAAGAGAATGATTGTGCTACAGAACAGGTATTATGACTCTTAGAATAACATCTTCTGTCTGGAAGTTCTTCCCATGCTTTCTAAACAAAATTTCAAATAATTACTTCGGGGGCAGGCAAATGTAGTGGATGAAAAGCTAGTGAATGGAACAGTCCCTAGAGAGGACTGGACCTAGAATAAAAAATACCCAAGTAGAGGAAAAAAAATTATCTACAATGATTGAAAACACAAAGTGACAAATTTATGTTGCTTTTACCTAACCAATGATGAACTCTGTGACAATGGATAGCTGTGATGGAAAGTCTAGGGCCTTATTCAATTTATAAATGAAATAAAATAACACAGTCCTAAAATAAGGTCATCCTTTTTTAGAACAGCCAGTCATATGATAATGAATTTGATAAATAAAAACAATATTCTAAAATATTCCTATACTAGAAGAAATCATCAGGAATGAATTCAGACAGATGCTAATCTGCCATATGATAGTAAACAGAATGGAAGTTAAAAAAACCATTTAACCTTTATGTTAGAAAATACATTTCATTCTATTATTTTTTTTTACTGTTTCAGCTCCAAAATTTCCTGAGTAAATGAGAAATATGCGGGTGTTTTGAAAGCAATAGATTTTTTTTTAATCTATAGCGTTAACTTATAGAAACGATTTGGTACATCCAAATGGATGACTCATTAATTATGTAGGTATACATACATACATACATACATACATACATACATACATGCATAGCACCTGGTTTACTGAAATATGGGAGGGAGCATACTGCTTCCCTTTCTCCCTTCAGCCCCAACCCAGGGGCCATCCAGGCAGTCGTTTTCACGACAAACTATTTCCAGTAAAATTTATATTTATTTATTTATTTTTATTTTATTTTATTTTATTGCATTTATATGCCGCCCCCTCTCCCGAAGGACTATTTGCTTTCTATTTGCTGAGAAAGATATATAAAATGATATATATATATATATATCATATATATATCAAATATATATATGTGTGTGTGTGTGTGTGAGTGTATGTGTGTGTATTTGTGTGCGCATGCATATGTATATATGTATGCATGATTACATATGTAAGTATCACAGGTATGCTGTAGTTTAAATATTGTAATTTAGCATGGACTGTAAATAAATTAATACAGAGAAATAAAAATAATTATTATAATTATTTATTTATTACATTTGCACCAGTTTCCATCTCAAATGTATGAATGTAATATAGCTACATTTAAAATGGGTTTCTTGATCCAAAACACTACATGTCTTTCTAGAAGTGAAAATTGTATAGTAGAAATATACACAGATTTAAATTGGTAGGCATTTTAGTAATTCTGTGAGAATATTATATTCATGAAGTAATTGCAATGGGAGAATTGGCAGTTAATAAAATGGCTGCCAGGATCAACCAATTTACCAGCAATTAAAATGTTCCCTGCTATTTTCTTTATTTACAAGTGTTTGTGTCATTTCCATCAAAACAAAATCTATACATATTACTAAAGGAACATAAAATAGATAATACAGAAAAGATTAATTCAATACCAGAATAATAATAATGGTATTATAAAGTACAATAACATGTGCTCAATTATTTTTAACCATCCCATGAGGGGCCATATAATGACATTTTTGAAAGAATGGACACTTTTGAAACAAATTATGACATCTATATTAAGACTATTCAGGGCTAGGGCCACTTTTGAAATAAAGTGATGCCACAGGCTGAAACATTACCATATTTTTCGGAGTATAAAATGCACCTTTTTACTTCCAAAAAGGTGATGAAAATCTGGGTGTGTTTTATATACCAAATGTATACATTCAGTGGGGTGAGGGGGGGGCAGTTGCTGTGATGGCGGTGGCAGCAACAGCAGCAATGGCAGTGGCAACAGTAGCAATGGCAGCAACAACAGACAGGCACTGCCGCCAGGAAGCCCAGACTGCCCCCCCATCCCTGCTACTTCTGCTGCCCCTGCCCCTCCATTGCCCCCGCCACCACCATCGCTGCTGCTTTTGCCACTGCTGCCAGAAAGCCTGGACTGCTCCCCCATCCCTGCTGCCCCCACCCCCGCCATCGCTGCTGCTTAAGCCTTAAAGCCGTCAAGTTTAAAGACCCTTGCCCTAACCCAGAGGTCTTTAAACTTAATAGCTGTAAGGCTTGTGGACCTCAAGTCCCAGAAATCTGGGACTTGAAGTCCACAAGCCTTAAAGCTGTCAAATTTGAGGACCCTTGCCCTAAACCAGAGGTCAAATTTTGCTATGCTATTATGCTATGCTAGTATTTTATTAAATAGTATTTTACTACACCATTTGGTTCAGAATACTTTTTTCCTTGTTTTCAACCTCTAAAATCTAGGTCTGTTTTATACTCCAGTGCATTTTATATTCTGAAAAATATGGGTATTTTAAAAATTAAAACAATATCTAAGGTAAAATAAACTAAAAAATCTACCATACATGACATGAGGATACTTTGGCCACATTAATATCTGTATCAGCAAAGCTGCAGAGATTAACCTACCTATCTTTAATTCCAGATTACCATAATCATTGTCTATACCATAGTTATGATATAAAAAAAACTACTGCTATATTTTCTAACAGTTTTAAAGAAGGCTTCCTTAACTTCTCTGTTTCTCAAACTGTAGATGATGGGGTTGACCATTGGAGTCAGGACAGTGTAGAACAGAGAAAATATCTTATGTAGCTCCTTCAGTCTTTCTGTTTCAGGGACAACATAGACAAGCAGTAGTGTAACAAAGAAAAATGAAACTACAGTGAGATGAGATGAACAAGTAGAGAAGGCCTTCTGTTGTGCTTTTTTAGATTTCATTTGCAGCACAGTGTACAGTATGTAGATGTAGGAGGTCATTGTTAGGAGAAATGGGGTCCCTATACCCATGGATCCTAGAATAAATGTAGCAAGTTTCACTAAGTGCGTATTGCTACAGGAAAGTTTTGCCACTGAATACACATCACAAAAGAAATGATCAATTTCACGGGGTCCACAAAAAGCTAACTGTACTAGAAAAAAAGTTATGATAGCGTTGGTCAACAAACCACTTATCCAAGATATAAGGGCTAACTGGAAACACAGTTTACCTTTCATGACAGATGCATAATGTAGAGGTTTGCAGATTGCTAAGTAACGATCATAAGACATCATTGCCAAAAGATAACATTCAGTGGATGCTAAGAAACCAAAGAAGTAGTATTGTGTCATACAACCATAGATAGATATAGATTTATCCCCAGTTACAAAACTAGCCAGCATTCTGGGCAAGATGGTTGAAATGTAACATGTCTCCAAACAAGACAAATTCACAAGAAAGAAGTACATGGGGGTGTGAAGTTGTTGGTCAGCTACAACAAGTAGAACAATAAGTAGGTTCCCCACAATAGACAAACTGTATATAATAAAAAACAGTGTAAAGAACAGTATTCCCATTTGGGGAAGATTACTGAATCCCAAAAGAATGAAAGTTGTAACACTTGACTGATTTATTTCCATTCTTTCCTGTTATTAATTAGTTAATAATAATTTGAAAAAATTTAGTAGCCCCATTTTACCTTCTTTTAGAAAAGAATAGAATAATAGAATAGAATAAATCTTTCTCATCATTGTCCCCTTACAGAAACAACAAAATTTCTCAGTTGCTACATCAACTTAAATAAGGCATTCCACATAAATTTAAAACAACTGCAACACTAATTAAAACAACCCAATACACTACAATATAACAAAAATAAAAAAGAGCTGCCTTCAAAGTCTAGAGTTTTCATTTAAAGCCAATATTGCTCTAGAGAAAAAGAGCAATTCTCTTCTCTTCTCTCTGTTGATTGTGGCAAATGTTGAAATACATTCCTTGAATATCTTGTTGGCATATCTAAACAGAAGAAAACATATTAATCACATCATGATAGACAATGTCACATGTTAATAGTCTATGACATTAAAAGCAATAAACAATAGTCTGATGTGAGATGCTATATATCAGGTCTATATGTGAAGATCCAGTTAAACCAATCTGCTGCTAAATATTCTATGCATAGGAAGTAATGGTTATCACTTGGAGTTAGGTAATGGTCCTGGGGAGAAGTGGGGTTAGACTTAGTCCACTTTGGCTACATAGAGGTTCTAGGCTCATTCCCTTTTAACTCTGCCCTCTGGCTCTACTGCTTCTCCTATATCTGGTAGTTCATTGTTTTCATCTCAGAATGTGTGTGTGGGGGGGGGGAGGAGAGAGATATCAATTTAATGAAAATCAACTGACAAAACTCAAAAAAACCTGGCAAAATGAGCTGCAATAAACACTTGCACCTATCATTCTTTACACATTATTATATATGGGGGGGGGATCAAAACCGCATATATTTGAGAGAACTGAATACATCACACTCTTTTTCAAAAACTATACTTGGGCACATCTACAAAAAATAAAGTTGCATTAAAATAACATATTTTCCAAAGTTTAATGAATCTTGTTTACTTTATGTGCATTCCTCATTCAAATTAATGACATGCTACATCAGTCCTGCAACATAATAAGAATCCAGTGGATTGTGGATATGAAATGCCCTGATAGTTTTGGATCAAGTTATCTAATTAAAAATCCACTCTCCCCCAGTATCATCCTATGGAATTTTATCCCATAAAGTCATTTCATGGATAAAGTTTGAGATGCAAAATTATTCTGTGGAAAGAATACCAAATCTTGACCAGAAGCATTTAGTGAAGCAATCCAGAGTTCAAAGGATTTTCCATGTAAACTTGCTGAGATCACTTTCTCTGTATTACCACATTCCAAACAAACTTTTCTGCTACAATACAGTAATTATTCCTGATATCTCCAGATAGCATATACAAAATAATACAAAAACCACTGAATAAGCTATGATCTAATAAGGAGAGCTTAATAGATGTTGTTTGTTATAGTAGTAATAAACATTCATGTATAATTTAGGCGCAAGTAAAGTAGAGAATTTTGATTTGAATTTTGATTAAAGAGACAGGAGAAAGAAAGAGATGTATCAATATATTCATCAAATTTATGCGTAAAATAATGTCTATAAATTATTGATATGGATCCTTAAAGAAAACTGCAACTGAAAACCCTGACTTTAAAGAAAAGACAGCAAATTTTCTGTGACAAAACAACAACAGTACAAGAAATAATTAAAAGGGAATGAAGAATAAAAAAGTGGATACGAAATGAACTGAACAGGATCAAGTAAAAAATACACGTGTTACATATGTATGAATGCATGAGTGGGAGAATATGTGGATGACTAAATCAATCAATTGGATGTAATTTCTTCCTAGTAGTAGACTAATATTCCACAAAGTCCAGCTCTGGAAAAGATCATGTCTATTTCTTATATTTCCTGACCTATATGTGTTTGTGGAATCATATTTCTGATCTGAAAAAACAGTATTAGCCAATATACTTCTGGACACAATTCAGTGATATGCTGAAAGTGCTAAATAGCCTATGGATGATCACCTACTGATCAGCTAACCTTTTAAGATCTTTTAAAAAATATGTTCTATGTTGCCTATTCCTAAGAAAAACTGTTTGTGCTGCAGAGAGACAAAAAACTATTTTTCATTATCATGTATTAAGAATGTATATCTTTTCCTATGAAATACTTTGTTATTGTTCTATTCTTTTTTTTTTGTTCCTATATAATTAAGTTTATGGTAGTGAATATTTTATTTACTGAACTTAAAATTAGTATAATTTTGTCTGTTCTTTCTTTCTTTTTTTAATTGTTGCTCTAAGTAAAAAGAAGTTCAAGTTCTTAAAAATTAATTCTGCAATCAGTTCCATGACTCAGAATTACTGAGATATTAATGCCACCATATTCAATGAAATTGTCATCTTGAAAAGTATACATAGCAAGGATTATATTTAAATACAATTTAAATTATATATCCATCTTTTCTCAATCTATAATTAGTGAAAAAATTAACAGTGTAGGAGAGGAGCTGTGTTGGTGGCTAAAAAATTATCATGAATCTGGTAGCATTTTTTTCAACTGGCAAATTTATCAGATGCATCTAATGAAGAAAGCTCCAACTCTTGAAAACTTATCCCTTTTGAAATTTAATATTATAGCTTCTAAAAGGTGCTGCCAGACTGCTGGATAATTGCCACTGTACTTAAAAGAAATGACTCAAACCATTACTAAGAACCATATATATAAAAGTGGCACAAATTAAATATGAAATATGGCAATCAAATATAGATGCATAGTTTCTCAAAGATAAAAATAAGTGTTGGAATTTGGGAAAAGGATGAAAATGAGAGTATTGTTTTTTAATAGAAAGAGACCAGTGAATATGTAGTACTGAGACAGATACCATCTACAGCCCAGAGCAAAGTTATTGCATTGTTGAAACAATCTAGTTAGTATAAAATGGTTATTCTGGAAACAAAGAAAGCCAATATAAGAGATTAGATCTTACCTGTAGTTGTTTCATGTTATATCAGAGCTGTTCTAAAATGTGCTATTAACAACAACAGATGCAGGAGAGGAATATAATAGTAAACCATTTGCAGAATGTTGTGTCCAAGTGTTGTTACATCATTCTTTTTTCATTAATTGGTGAACTAGGGTAATAATATTTGGGCTTGCGTGAGCAGAATGTTCTATCATTTTTAAAAAATTATTGGATAATTGAAATATTTCACATGAGCCTGGGGATTTGTTGCTGATTGGCTCTTGGACAAACTGTTCCGATGTAATGTATTCTTAATCTTCAAGAATATGCTAAAATTCACTCTTTCTATAGGGGACTATTTTATTTTAAAGATAAAACATAGCATATATCTTTGCCAGGGTGATTTTTGTACATTCTATTTTTCTCTTTTAGGGACAAAATATTATTCAGAGCTCAGAATAATAAACAATAAACAGTAAGCCACAGAAAAAAAAAGATAAAAAGAAAGAAAATATAACTAAATCTAGAGTATGTACATATGTGTATGTGCATTTTACACATACATGCATGTAAACACACACACACATGTATATATGTATATGTGCATTTTTCACACACACATGTGTATATATGTGCATTTATGAATCATCTATCTATCTATCTATCTATCTATCTATCTATCTATCTATCTATCTATCTTTGAAAATCATCCAAATTGTCATCATGTCTATAATAATGTCCATAAAGATTTTTATACTACCTTCATTAGATTAACTTATATAAACTTCTCCCTTCGCTCTTTTGGAGAATTTCAACTGCTCCATTATCTTCTCCTTCTTGTTGACTCACTCTTTGTTCCCTATGTGAAAAATGAATCTGGATCAATTCATCAATTGATGAATCCCAATTTTTGCATTTACTACCTATACCAAATATAGAGTGATGTTTAGTCTGGGATTTTATTAAATGTTAATAGTTGTTGGAATCATACAAAGTAGCTTAAGTTTAGTTTGCTTAATAAAACTAATTACAATCTACCACCAAAGGAAACATTTAAATGGGAATTATTTCAGTTTTCAAATTCAGTGATACTATAATCATGGATATAGTTTTGTTGAGGAAAAAAATACAATGAATCACGCATCTGAAAGGTTACTAGATTGCAGAATCACTATTCGAGGCAGGCTCCGTTCTACTGATAGAATAGAATAGAATAGAATAGAATAGAATAGAATAGAATAGAATAGAATAGAATAGAGTGATACAAAGGAATGAACAAAAAATCAAGTTGGTCAAAATGAAAACTGAACAAACTGAAAAAAAAATAGAACAGATAGATCAAAAAATGATGGCTGTAAATAAAGATCTGGAAAGTTCATTGATTCATCTTGAAATGGATCGAGCCTACTTTTATTTGAGGTTCCAAAATGTTCTGGAAATGAAAGAAGATGATCTAGGTAATGGTGGGATTGCAGAAGCCCTCCAGAGGGACAAAACAAAGATAATAAATGAGCTGGATGAAGTATATAGAGTCCAAACCAATTATGTAAACTGCCATCACCAGCCTAGAGAAGTGCACATTAGGTTTGCCCATAAAAAGGTTTGAGATATTATTTACAGACTTACTAGAGACAAACCTATGATCTATCAGGGAAAAGAGGTCATAACACTGAAGCAGGTGTCCAGATGGATTCAGGAACAAAAAAAAAGGTTATCAGTTTCTAGCATCTCTACTGAATAGAAAGAAAATACTATTTAGATGGATCACCCCAGAGGGAATTTATTTATTTATTTATTTAATTTAAATTTCTATGCTGCCCTTCTCCCGAAGGACTCAGGGCGGCTCACAATTAAAAAAAAGATAATATATAAAACACATATAAAACACATATAAAACATCACAATACATTATGACATAACATGAACATTAAAATATCAAGAAAGTTAAAAAGGGACAAAATACAAAACTAAAATTCAATTTAAATATAATTAAAAATTTAAAATTGGTCAGCTATAGCCGGTTTGATGAAAAAAGCCATGTTTTCAGGTCACGACGGAAGGAGCGGAGATCAGGGGTGGTCCAAAGTTCCATGGGTAAATTGTTCCACAGGGTTGGGGTTCCCACAGAGAAAGCTCTCCCCGTGGGCGCCGCCAGCCAACATTGTCTGCTGAGGGCACCCTGAGGAGGCCAACCCTATGAGAGCGCACCGGGCACTGGGAGGATGCTAACAGCAGAAGATGGTCCTGCAAGTAGCCTATAAAGCCATGAAGGGCTTTATAGGTCAAAACCAGCACCTTGAAGTGCACACGGAGAGCAACAGGAAGCCAGTGCAGCTCGCGCAGGAGTGGTGTTACATGAGAGTATCATGGTACTCCCATAACTACAAATGTGGTCGCATTCTGGACAAGCTGAAGCCTCCATGTGCACCTCAAGGGCAGCCCCATGTAGAGAGCATTGCAGTAGTCCAGTCTTGAGGTGACGAGGGCATGGGTGACTGTGCACAATGCATCTCGGTCCAGGAAAGGGTGCAACTGGTGCAACAGGTGAACCTGTGCGAAGGTCCCCCTGGTCATGGCCATCAGATGGTCCTCTAAAGACAGCCGTGAATCCAGGAGGACACCCAGATTGCGAACCCTTTCCGAAGGGGGCAAAGTCTCACCCCCAATCAACAGCAATGGTATCTCTTGGGCTCGGGATGCAGGTATCCACAGCCACTTGGTCTTGGAGGGATTGAGCCTAAGCCTGTTCCTCCCCATCCAGACCCATACCGCCTCCAGGCACCGGGACATCACGGAAAGGGCATCACCGGGTTGGTCCGGGGTGAAGATGTATAACTGGGTATCATCAGCGTACTGATGATACCTCACCCCAAAACCACGAATGGTCTCACCCAGTGGCTTCATATAGATGTTGAATAGCAGGGGGGAGAGAACCGAGCCTTGAGGCACCCCACAAATCAGAGGCCTCGAGCTTGATCTCTGCCCCCCCCCCGCCAGTACTGACTGCGAACGGTCCAAGAGGTAGGAGGAGAACCACTGCAAAACAGTGCCTCCCATTCCCAGTCCCCGGAGCCGCTGCAGTAGGATACCATGGTCGATGGTATCAAAAGCCGCTGAGAGGTCAAGTAGGACCAGGATAGAGGAATAACCCCTATCCCGGGCCCGCCA
>JANHFM010008860.1:15072-35648 GCA_032468115.1 Grayia smithii
CAAGGTTTTCACACACTGTTGCTGGTATGTTGGCCCATTCCTCCATGCAGATCTCCTCTAGAGCAGTGATGTTTTGGAGCTGTCGCTTAGCAACACGGACTTTCAACTCCCTCCAAAGGTTTTCTATGGGGTTAAGATCTGGAGACTGGCTAGGCCACTCCAGGATCTTAAAATACTTCTTACGAAGCCACTCCTTCATTGCCCTGGTGGTGTGTTTGGGATCATTGTCATGCTGAAAGTCCCAGCCATGTTTCATCTTCAATGCTCTTGCTGATGAAAGGAGGTTTGCACTCAAAATCTCACGATACATGGCCCCATTCATTCTTTCCTTTACATGAATCAGTCATCCTGGTCCCTTTGAAGAGAACCAGCCCCAAAGCATGATGTTGCCATGCCCATGCTTCACAGTAGGTATGGTGTTCTTTGGATGCAACTCAGCATTCTCTCTCCTCCAAACACGACGAATTGAGTTTCTACCAAACAGTTCTACTTTGGTTTCATCTGACCATATGACATTCTCCCAATTGAACTTCTGGATCATCCAAATGCTCTCTAGCAAACTTCAGACACGCCCGGACATGTACTGGATTAAGCAGGGGGACACGTCTGACACTGCAGGATCTGAGTCCCTGGCGGCATAGTGTGTTACTGATGGTAGCCTTTGTTACATCGGTCCCAGTTCTCTGCAGGTCATTCACTAGGTCCCCCCATGTGGTTCTGGGATTTTTGCTCACCATTCTTGTGATCATTTTAACCCCACGGGGTGAGATCTTGCGTGAGCCCAAGATCGAGGGAGATTATCAGTGGTCTTGTATGTCTTCCATTTTCTACTTATTGCTCCCACAGTTTATTTCTTTATGCCAAGCTGCTTGCTTATTGAAGATTCAGTCTTCCCAGCCTGGTGCAAGTCTACAATTTTGTTTCTGGTGTCCTTTGACAGCTCTTTTGTCTTCACCATAGTGGAATTTGGAGTGTGACTATTTGAGGTTGTGGACAGGTGTCTTTTATACTGATAACAAGTTCAAACAGGTGCCATTAATACAAGTAATGAGTGGAGGACAGAGGAGCCTCTTAAAGAAGTTACAGGTCTGTGAGAGCCAGAAATCTTGCTTGTTTGTAGGTGACCAAATACTTATTTTCCACCATAATTTGCAAATAAATTCTTTACAAATCAGACAATGTGATTTTCTGGATTTGTTTTCTCATTTTGTCTCTCATAGTTGAGGTATACCTATGATGACAATTACAGGCTTCTCTCATCTTTTTCAGTGGGAGAACTTGCACAATTGGTGGCTGACTAAATACTTTTTTGCCCCACTGTACATTGCCCCAATTCATCTTTCATTGCTAAATGAAACTAAGGATTCATTTTTTAGAAATATATTTGTATCCTTGTACATTCTAGAAGAAAAATGCAATGTTTTTCATAATTGTCTTTAGACTGAAAAACTTGTTACAGAATAGAGTAAGCATCAATAGAAGGGAATAGAATATTAGTGGCCCAGAGTTGATCTGTAAGGTCCCTGGTGCTCTGAGTTTTCTCACAGATATTTCATTACCAAACTAGGTAATATCAGTGCAACAACCAAGGTCAAAAAGTACCAAGGTCCCATATGTTATTGATGGACTATAGTTATGTTTTTACTCCCAAAAGCTACAATTTTCTCAGTAGTGTAGGAGTCAACAATCCCAAAACATTTGTAATGAGCCAGACTGGAAATAGATTAAAATAAAATACTAGTACAGGTGGTCCTTGTATTATGATGGCAACTGGGATTTGAATTTTCATCACTAAATAATATCATAAAGTACAATAATATGCGGCCACACTGCTCAATGATGGCAATCCCTGCCCACACTGCCATTGATTGCTAAGTGAGGATCATGGGTGAGCATTTCCTTCCTGCCAGATTCCAACAACCAAAGACAATGGGAAAGCCGGCAGGAAATCCCAGGTGACTTTGAAGTAGGCTGGGAAGCAGGTAAGTGGCTGCTGTTGAGGGTGCACAAATGGTGAGGACAGCATGGCACAATCTCAACAAGGCTTGGCAACAGTCCGTCAGTGGCTGGAAAGGTTGCACAAATAGCTACGGAGGCATGGTGTGAGGTTCAGGAGGGTGCACAAAGGTGTACAGGTGGCACATGGCATGCGGAGGGCTTTGAAGGGGGTACATGAGTGGGAGAAACTTATCCAAATAAATTGTGTCCTTCTCTGCCAGCTTCCCCATTGACTTTACCTATGGGAAGCCAGCAAGAAAGATTGCAAATCACAGTCACATGACTACAGGATACTGCAACCATTGTAAGTGCAAGCCTGTTGCATAGATTGTGATCATTTGACTATGGGGTGCTAGGATGGCTGGAACTTCAAACAACATTGGTAAACATCAGTAATCCAGTATAACTTCAAGCAGTCATGAACGGGATTATTAACCAAGTAACTACCTGTGCATTAGGTATTTCCCATTTCCTATTACTATCTCCCCTGGAAATGGTTTGGAATGTAATGACAAAATACAAGTTGAAGGGGACATTATTATAACAGGCCAGACAAAATTGACATGAGGTTGTTGTTTTTAATAGCAACCTCTTATTTGTAGAGATTCCCCTTAATCTTCAATGCTGACTCTTCTGTGAAAGTTTTCCCTTTCTAGGGTTGCTTATAGTTGTATGCATTGTATCATGACTGTAATATTTACAGTAGTCTTGTATTTTAATTTTTTTAATTATGCAATTTATAATAAGGCATATGAATAGGGTATCATATTTGGTATTATACATGTGTGTTTGCACTGGCATATGTGAACATTAGAATGAAGTTTACTGCATGGATATTCACTACAATTATATCTGCAACTTACTGATTAAAATCTGGCTACTCTAATTAACCCATCTTGGCCCCCTATATATTGTGTTCTGTAAATCTTGTTCGTCCTTGACATTAAAGATAGGACTTTCTAGTGCAAGAGAAGTACTCCATAAATGCCCTTCCTGCATTGTGTTATGATTGCCCTTTAAACTGTATTGATACTGCCATTGTTCCGCTTATCCTTCAATGCCATAAATTGTTATGTAAGCACCATATGCCAATCTCAATTGCTCATTTAACTGGTGAGCAATCTAGTTAGTATATACACAGGGAGACTTCTTTCTGTCTGGGGAGCACTCTGCCTTGATTAAAATTTTTGATGGATGATGAATGACTTACGCTTTGGATTAACTTGAAGGATGGTTTGAAGGCTTCTAGACTTTAATTGGCTATTTGGATTTAGCATTTTTTACAGTTTAATGCACAGATGTCCGTTTTTTTATTCCAGGGATCTTGAGCTAAACTACACTTAGTAGGAACTAAAAATCTGTCTATGAAAATATCCTCTGAAGTGCTAGGCATATTTCTAGTAGTCAATTTTTCTAGTCAAATTAATTTTATGTATTATGACAAAATCCTTTAAGTGAGATAAATTTGTGTTGTACAAAGAGTATGTCTCTGTTACTGGGCATTAGTTAATTATGGTAACCCCATTTCTATTTCATTTATTTTTGTATTCAATTTATAAGCCTCATAAGTATGCAATGTACAACATCATGAAATAAAACAAGGGAATAAACATAAAAGTCAAAAACTATAGTATTGTATTGGGGATAGAGATGGTAACAGCTAAGGAATAAAATCCTGATTTTAGATCAGGATCCCAAATCACTTGTTCAAGAGCCAATGGAAAGAATCTCAGTGAAGGACTTTCCTAAACAACAACATCATCAGGTTAGGACTATGTAGACTTCAGGAGATAGGATACTATCCAATAGGGCAAGTATGGTCACTGGAAAACATATCTCCAAGTCCCCATGAGATTAGTGTTTAATGATGGCATGGAGCAAGCTCCACATTATAAGATCTAATATAGTAGAGTGGGCAGACATAACACAAGAAGTAGCTCCCACAGATAAGCAGGCCCTAAGCTGTAAAAGGCTTCATAGATGGTGATCAGCACCTTGAATTTTTGCCCAGAAGCTTATTGACAATTAGTGTAGCTGAACCAAAGTGCACTGAGAACCACTTATTCTGATGTATTCTAGACCAAGCGTAGTTTATGAATAGTTTTCAAAAGCAGCCTTACACATAGTGCAGGGATCTGCAATCTTAAACACTCAAAGAGCCACTTGGGCCCATTTCCCACAGAAAACAAAATATCGGGAGCCACAAAACCTGGGTGGGTGTGGCCAACTTGACATCACTCACTCCCACCCAGTCACATGATAACCCCCCAGCCACGCCTACCCAGGTTTTGTGGCTCCAGGTATTTTCTTTTAAACAGGTCTCTCTTTTTCCCTCTCTCTCCCCCTCCCTCTCTCTCTCTTTCTCCCTCTCATCTTTCTCCCTCCCTCTTTCTCCTCCTCTCTCTGTTTGGAGAGCTTCTTTCGGAGGAGACTTTTTTGCTGAAGCTTCTTTCAGAGGCTTTTTTCAGCCTCTGAAATCTCTGTTTGAGAGGCTGGGCGGGGTTCCATTCGGAATATAAGATGCACCCTGATTTTCACCCTCTTTTTAGGGGAAAAAGGTGTGTCTTATACTCCGAAAAATACGGTAGATCCTTCTGACTAGAGCTGCTAACTGCTCCTTGAAGTCTAGGAGAAGACCCAGCTATACAGCAGCAGCAGTTCTATCTGGGGAACTGCAATTCCCAGAAACTGAGAATTTTCTGAAAATGGGGAACCCTTGGATTTTCAGTCTAGCTAGGGTTGAACTCAAGCTTGTTTTTCTCCTTTCAGTCATTAACAAGAATGCACTGAGACAGGACTTTCATAGTATCCCATGGTTATCTTGGCTTCAAGATGATGAGATATCCTCTGCATATGGATGAAACCTGACTCAGTGCTTGCAGTTGTTGAAATAATATATGAGGAGAGCATCAAGCTACAAGAAGCCCTACAAACAAAGGATCTTGGGATTGATTTCTTCCTCCACCATCTGGAAATGACCAGGAGAAAGGAGGAGACCCACAGCAAGACAGTATTGCCTCATCCAGTTATAAAGATTAGCCAGAAGAATGGCACATTATCAAAGGTCATGCACAGATCAACCAAGACTTGGAGAGTTAAACTCCTTTTGTCTCAGTGGGGTTGAGGGGTTGTCAACAAGCACTTTCTGTTATGACTAAAAATCCCCCTTGTTTTGTATTCATACAGAAATTGGAATGTTTCATTCTTAGTTATTAGCCACCATGTTCAGCAAAGGATAATTCTTAATCTCTACCTTAATACTTTCTTGTAATTTTATTTTTTAGGTCTGCTCCAGGATTCTGACCATCCCTATAGTAGATATGAAAACGAATGAAAAGTACTACTGCCTTAAAACGAAATGTTGATGTTGTCATTGCACCAAATTTGTACATAAATATTCAGTAGAACTTAATGTTTATTTTGCTTTTTTTCCCCTCTTTTTTGGAAATAACAGTATTATATTTGCATCTAATGATTCTAGTATAAAATGCCTCGGGGGGGGTTTCTTTTTCCCCTGTAAGGGAAAAAAAACCTAGGGAAGTGCAAGTTTGAGGTAGAGAAACAGTTTACTTTTTCTTAACCATCACAGACTTGGGGGCTGGGAAACAATACTGTCATCTTTTCCATGCTGCTAAATAAAGAGGCTCTTTAAATCTGCATCAAGTAGGTGTTGGCAAGTATTTGACACTGCAGAAGTGAGGTATCACATAATCATAGCTTACACCACCTTTATGTTAATAGAATACAAAGGGTGTAAGTGAAAGAAATTTGCTGGCTAGCCGGTACTTTCAGCAGCATCAGATTCTTGAATATGGCCTCTTAATCACTGCAGCCTGCCACAGTGTCTCTGTTCAAGTTCTTGAAATCGGCTTTTTCCAGTATTTAAGCATCCTGATTGCAATGGGTTATATAATCCCCGACCCTTTTTAGGAGAGACCACCTAAATGAACTTTAAAAAAGAAAATTTAAGAAGATGGTAAAAATCTGCAGTATTATATCAAAAATCTGCTGGCTGTTTAGGCATGTGTTAACAGCTTTCCATTTTTATCTCTGTGCATTCGTAGATTGTGTTGAAAAGTCTTGTTCTTCATTAATTCCTCAAGCAATTATCAGTCTACTTTTTATAATAACTTACAAGAACTATCTACTTTTTTTCTAATGTACAAACTTTTTGTATATATTTCTGTCTATTTAATCATTCCTAACATCTATCAAAGCAGATACTTGCAATATATTGTTACTATATAATTAAAATAGAACCACTAAATGGTTCACTGCACTGTGCTTCAGATTTGAAGACAAGAAAATGCTTTGAAGCTCAATGGATGCTCTTCCTCCTTTAGACAAACTATGTATTTTGTGTGGATCATGTAGATAACCTTCACAGCCATACCAGGATCCCAGGCTCTTTGATTTAGCAACAATTCAGTTGGTATGGACATGTGAATCCATGTACACTCAAAAGTACATTTTTCTTTTTACATCTGAAGCACAGCTTAGCTCCTTTATTTAGATATTCATTGTTAAAACTGTTTTTCTTCTTAAGCAGGGAAGAAAAATATCTAATAAAAACAAATTGCTTCATAGTGAACATTGCATAGCAATTCGAAAATGGTGGGAAACAGGGTGGCTTCAGTAGAATCTTTTCTAGAAGAACATGCTGTAACATTTTATTGTGGGTAACATTCCTTCTCTGTATCTAACAAACCTACATGCTTTGTCATGTCATTATGCAGCTGAAGTTCCCTAAACAAAACTGAAAACTAGGCCTCATTAATCTTATATTCATTATGAAGATGTGATTTTCAGGAATAGCTCACCACAGTTTTCCCATATCAAATTTGCTTTGCAGAGTTGATGGTCTTTCAGAAATTGTGTGACAAGAGACATGTTGAGCCAAAGGAAGAACAGTCTTGTTCTGTTAATGGAAGCTTTTACCCAATCAAATATGTAAGGCCACCAGTGAGATTTAACAGATCAATTGTGTATTTCCATCTGGATGCAACATCTTAAGCTAGAGCAATAGACATTTACTACTTTATAAACTTTTTTTTAAAAAAGTTCAAGTAGAGATATCTCTACCCAAATTGTTCATAAAGCCATTTGAAATAATGTAGTTGGTTTATCTTTCACCTTATTTAAACCAGATCTGTGATTTTTGAGAACTTACAGCTTTGGATACTATTTCTGTAGTGAGTTCTCACTGGAGATATCTTGTGAAGGTGGAAGCTGCATGTGATATGGAAATATATTTTTTATTTGATCTGAACAGTTAATTGGACTGCTAGCAACTTCTCTTACATATCTGATGGGTAAACATTTATTTGAGCTTATTTTGTGAATGATTAATCTGAAAATGTACCATAATTGCACCTTCTGCTTTTGATTGCCACATTAGTCTTGCTCTTTTGTATTCCCCTTTTCTCTGGACATCCATCTATATAGATTATCTCAGGATAATAATTTGTGAATCCACCAAGGATGACAGATCATGGAAATTTTGCCTCAATAACTTTAGAAGGCATCAAGATGTGTAAAGTTTAGGCTTTTATACCTAGATATGATATGTGTATAACTGAAGGATACGGTTTCGTGTTTTCTAATTCAGATGAAAATTGCATTAATTAAAAAAAATCACTTTGTATACTGTACTTTATTTGTTTATTTTCATGCTTTTGTTTAATTTTGTATTGTTATGTTTACAAATATGGATTATCATTATAATAAAGAGATGGTTCTGCCTATGTTTATGTGAAATCAATTCATTGAATCTTGAATTCTATTTCAGCTATGAGGGAAGGAAAACCAAAAAAACTCATAGCTAAAGAGGATTCTGCTAATGTGGAAATGGGGAATTTCCTCCTTCAGAAACCTTTCGTACTACCTTTCCCCTCATAGCGAAGTGTCCCCAATCCTTTGGAACCCATCACCCTTTTCCTCAGTTTGCAGTTTCTTCGATGTAAATGTATTTTGTGTCATAGGGATTACATTCAGTGTAGAATGTAGAACACTTTCAGAGAATGCCTAGATGAAGAAAAAGCGCTGTTTGGGAAAAGAACACAAACATACAGGTAGTCTTTGATTTACAACTGGTCAGTTAATGACCATTTCAAATTATGACAAAATGGGTGTTTTACAGCCCACAAAACATTTCTGCTCATTGTAAAACATTGCAACAGTCCTCCCATGGTCCCATGATTGGTTTGGCAATTGGCTTGCCTCTGATGGGTTGAGCATCCCATGATCATGTGACCCTGATTTGCTACATTTTTGCCAGTTTTGGCAATAACACCCATTTGGAAGAATGAGTCCAAGTAACAACTAGCATTTGTTTAAGGACTGGATTCACAGAGGAAAAATAGCTTATATGATAACAAGCAATGAGAATACTATGTGTTTTAAGTTGTTACATAAGCTAATGTTGCCTGGGGGAAGATGGAAATGTTGAGTTTCCAAGTTAGACAAAAATAGCATGTGTGATTTGGTTAAGGGCATAATTCTGTCTCTTAATTTATCAACTAGGTTACAGCAGCTAAGATTAATACATTGCAAAGATGGGGAAATGACTTAGATTTTCTTACATTTGTTTCAGAGTCTACATGTATAAGACAAACTAGCAAGTAGCTATGTAATGTCTTACTCATTCTTTATATCTGATCCTTGCTAAGCATCACATGAACAGCATGGGAAAATAGTCACAGCTATTCTTGCGAACACTAAAATTGTTTAGTACTATCTTCTAAGTACTCCCTTCTGAACATGAACAAAATTGTGATTTATAAGAATTAGCATTGTATTTTAGACCCATATACATAGTTGCAATATGATGTTTGAATCCTTCCCAAAATTGTTTTTTTTTTAAAAAAGTCATATTTTTCAGATCACAGTTGCCTGTGCCAGTCTCCCTAGAATTAGGAAGCTTAACAGCACTAATGACCAAATGCAGCCATTTCCTGTAGCTTTTGCCAATATATAAACAGTATTATGAAGAGTCTTCCAAGTTGGTCTTCTAAGATGCTTTCTTTCTTGATGTCTCCATTCCTGGTGACTGCCTGGATAAATCTGCAGTTTTCCTGACAGCATTTTGGAAGTGACTTGCCCCTGCCTGCTTCCTAGGGCTGCAAAAGGTTAGTGATACAAGGTCACCATCTGACTTCATGTCTACAACAGGACTGGATTTCATAGTCACCCTCTCCCCACATCTGTTTACTTGCCTTGTGCTTTAACCACTGTGCCAAACTGGCTCTTGGGATGTTGAAAATTTACATAACTATTTCCCAGCATGATAACTTTCACAGGCATCTGGAAGGTGAGAGATTAAGGAATGCTGTAGTAGGAGCTCCTAAACATGTTATTTCACAAGCAATATTTTTGATTGCATCTCATAGGGATAAAAAAAAATCTGGGAAGCAGTTGCTAGTCAACAGTCCAACTCAATATGCCAGTTTCCTATTTTCACATATCCCCTTTTGGTGATAGTATTGAAACATCTACGATCCTTGACTTACAACCATTCATTCTAGTGACTGTTCAAAGTTACAATGGTAATGAAAGAAGGGACTTATAACCTGTACCCATGTTATGGCCACTGCAGCACCCCCTCCTACAGTCAAGTGGTTGCAATCTGGGCACTTGGCAACCTGTTCATACTTATGACCTCTCAATTTCAGAAGTCTTGGCTCTGCAGCTGAAAATCCAATATAGTTGAGTCCTTTGTATAATCTCTCTGATCTTCCCATACAGTTTCTTGCTTCCTCCCCCACCAGCAGTTGTGGGTTGGGTCCTTGCAACTTCCTGATGCTTCTCCACTGACTTCATTGTGGGAAGCCAGCAGGAAGTTGTCTTATCTAACAACCAGGGCATTCACTTAGTGGCAGCAACTGAGACTATCTGAATTGCCATTGCTAAGCAAAGAATTCACGTAGCAACAAAAATTCTGATCCCAGTTGGGATTGTAAATTGAGGGCCCCCAAATTATCAATTATTTTATTTACAGCAAGGGCGATCTGAAATTCATAAAACATACAGAATAAAAGGAAAACAATCAGTTTCAATGAGAAAAATCAATTACGAATAAAAGCATTTTTAAAGAGCATGGCAGCCTCATTTATGAACATTGAAGGTTATTTATCATTTGAGAGAAAGTAGAATGAGAGTTCACTTGATTTAGCAACAATTAGAACAAAGAGAAAGAGGCAAACTTGGAGTTAAATGTCTCATGGACTTAGTATTTTTTCAGAGTTCTAACTATCTTCTCATTTTAGTACCCATTTTAGTATTTTTATCTTTGTTGTTTAACATCCCTTTTTAATATGGCCATTATATTTGCTTTCCCAAAATCATACCAGTATTCATTTCTAACCAACCAAACTTGGTGAGCATGTTTATAAACAGGCAACCACGTTGTCTTCTGTAATCACAGCTTCTGATTTTAATCAAAATGATAGGCAGTGTCTCTTCTCCATCTGCTACACATACCTGATACCTTATGTCCAAATTTTGACAAATTTGTAGATACCTAGTGCATTCAAAGAAATCTGCAGCTCGTTCAGTGCTTAGTTCAGCTTTTGCAGATTTAAACTATCTCTGTTGTAGAGAATCCATGGATGCTATAATGTGAGATCATGCCCATGATCTAATAAGTTCACCTTTGCATATTCTATAAAACATAAAAGCAAGCATTGTTCATTATACAGTTCTTTTGTACTCCTGTCTTCTTGTTTCAAGCTTCTGATACCATTCTGAAGGCTTTTCTTTAGGATAATGATCACATAGTTATGTAGTGATAATATATTGATGTTACATTTTTAGTGTGACACTGACTAGATGAGCTAAGAATTTTAATGAATTTAACTGAAAACTGAACGCTAACTTGCTCTTTTTTTCTTTTCTTTTTTACTTTTCTTGGACAAATCATTTGATGGCCCTACTTGACCCAATCAGCCACTTAACTGATCAACTTTTGTTTTCTTTCAGCAGCACACCATCACACTAACTGGATCATAGGTCACCAGTTTGAAATTATTAAAGAAGGAATTTCCTGATGACTTTCATGAGATCATGAAACACAAGGATAACAAAGGACTATAAAAGTGTGAAATGTTTTGAGATCTCCATATTTCACTATCAGCTAAATATTGTAGCAATGGCCTTGTTGTTTTTATATAACCACAGTGAGCTACTAATGTAATTTAACACTGATTGTTCAGGCAGAACCCAATTACATTAATAGGTCAAGAAATGCCATTTTAGGGAATACCAAATCCTCATCTCTAGTTCATCTTACACCAGGAATATAAGGAGAAAACTTCAGTACTTCATTGCTATGGATGCACTGGCCTGGCAGACAGGTCGTTTTCCACAAATATAGGCAATTGGTTATGAAGAAGGGGACACTGCATTGTGGATGTAAATGATTGACCAAGTCATATAGGGTTAAACAAAGTCTGCTAAGTTGTTTACAGAAGAATAGAATATCTCTTCCCTGAAACCGATTAACTGAAGCAATCATGCAACACCTACTGTTGCCTCTCAGACCAATGGGGGAATTGGATATGAAATATACTTTTCTATATTTTGCATAATCATGACCATTTTCAGGATTTTCCTTGTGAATGTAAATTATGTTTTAAGAAAGATGCAACTGTATTTCTATTGAGATAAATGTATTTTCTTTTTGTAGAGAGCTATGTTCTGTTTCTCAAATCATGTGGTTTAGTTAATACCAAACTAGGTGTCTATCTTTCTCTGTAATGATTTGTTTTTCCAATGATGTAGTGCCACAAAGCTAAAAACTCTTCAACCTTTTCCAATTAGAAGATGACATTTTGCCAGAAAACAAAGTGTTACCTGCCTGAATATCGTAAGAATGACATGGAAATGTAGTGACCTGCAAGAAACTGTTAAGAGTTGCATCTTTAGAGAAAGGCAGATCTGCTGCCTCTATTTATAGTTCCAGAGAGCTCCTAGATCCTTAATTCTGCAAGGATTTAGGCAGGAAAAGTGCTATTTTTTTTGTAGAATGACACTATTGCTTCAAGAACCAATGCTGAGATTGCTGGAGATTACAGGTAACAACTCTTAATGTGGTGACAGCTGAATGATGTGGTCGTAAAGCAAAATATAATGATGCCACAAATTTATGATGGCAGTTACAATTGTGGTTGTTCAGCAGTTAGTAGTAGTTAGGTGTGATATTACATGAATGCGCCCTTTCCTGGACCATGATTCCTTATGCATGGTCACTCATACCCTTGTTACCTCCCGCTTGGAGTACTACAATGCTCTCTACATGAGGCTGCCCTTGAAGAGCATCCGGAGGCTCCAACTGGTCCAGAATGCGGCCGTGTGGGTGGTGATGTATACTCCCATGTTACGCCACTCTTGCGCAAGCTGCACTGGCTCCCAGTGGCCCTCCAGGTGCACTTCAAGGTGCTGGTCTTGACCTATAAAGCCCTACATGGCTTAGGCCCTGGGTATTTTCAGGACCACCTTCTGCCGTTAACATCCTCCCAGCGCCCGGTGCATTCCCATAGAGTTGGCCTCCTCAGGGTGCCATCAGCCAGACAATGTCGGCTGGTGACCCCCAGGGCAAGAGCTTTCTTGGTGGGAGCACCGATCCTGTGGAATAATCTGCTTGTAGATCTTCGGACAGCCCCCAACCTCCGCTCCTTCCATCGCGGCTTGAAGACATGGCTCTTTTATCAAGTGGGCTATGACTGACTGTTTTTTATCTTTTGTAATTGGCTTATTTTATTGCTATACCCCTTTTTAATGTGTTACTGTGTATGTCTTGCTGTGTCTTTTATGTCATATTTGTTTTATAATTGTTTTTATTGTTATTTGATTGTAAACCGCCCTGAGTCCCTCGGGAAAAGGGCGGCATAGAAATGCAAATAAATGAATGAATGAATGAATGAATGAATGAATGAATGAATGAATGAATGAATGAATGCAACTTGGGACTTCCTGCTGGATTCCCCATTGACTGCTTAACTGAAGCTGACAAAGGTCACAAGAAGTGATCACGTGATCATGGGGCGCTGTGACCATCATAACTGTAGGCTGCAGTGGTAACAATTTGAGATCAGCTACAAGTCTTTTCATTCAGTCTCTTTGTAACTTTGAATGATTGCTGAACAAATGGTCATTAAGTGAAGTTTACCAGTACTTAATAATTTGCCTGTCTTGTACTCCCCAAATGATTCTGGTGCTTTTATTGCCTTATTATGGAAGAATCAGTTACCAACCTGTGTAATTTTAATAAGTTAAAAAGAGAGACAGCGCTTCCTTTCAAATAATAAAATTTGTCATCTCAGAATCCAATTGGGAGCAAATAGATCAAAACCAACCAGTGTGATTTATTATTTATTTATTACATTGTCATGCAGTCTTTTTAAAAGGTCTTTAGTTAAACATACAAATTTTCTGCCTAAATGCTTCCCTCACTTTACCTTGCTACTTGGTCAGGCAGGATAGGCCAAGAGACAGTGATTCATCCAAGGTGACTCTGTGACCTGCCTTGTGAAAAACAGAGCAGGCAGGGTCACCTTCCCGAGGCCATTGCTACACTGAACTGGCCACAGAAAATCAGGTGCTCCACAAGAAATGTAAGAGCTAGAGAATTCAAAGTGCAGCTTATTTATTTCACCTCTTGCCTGCCATAATTCAGAGGATCTCATGGCAGGTTCCATAATAAAACCAAATAAAAATAAATGATGAATTAATTAAAAAAAACATACAGTTCAAAACAAACAATTAACAGAAATTTAAGGGACAAAAGTTATCTAGGACACAAAAGTATTCTGAGGTATTAGTCCTTTTTGGAGGAATGTAATTTCTATAAAGATTTATACCATTTTTAATGTGTTGATTTTATGTTAAGAGGGTAAGATAAAAAGATAATTTAGGAGTTAATCTTTAAATCTGCAATGTTTAATTTGTTTAGTAGACCATGTTTTAAGCAGGAATAATTTTGTTTCCCTCATTTTATTGAGTGTTTCATAAGTGCTTTTATCCATTCTCAGCTCTCAGAATGGAGTGGTTAATCAAACAAATGTGATGTCTTCTTTTTGTGGCATATGAATAATATGGAAATTCTGCAAACATGCTCATGCTGTAGCTTAATGTTTTTTAGAAGACAGATCAAACTTAAATTTAATTTAAACTGAATTACACATATGTATATACTACTGGGCTTATTTATTAGACTTCAGCCTTGGGGACTCTGCAGAAAAAAATATTTGCAGAAAAACCTAATGCGAATACATGATTGGATTAAAGGACACCATCTATAAAGAAAATTTCCTGCCTAAATCTCATTGAAATTCATAAGAAGCTGGACAATATCCTGGTTCTCATGCATGTTTCTAGCATTTCAACAGAAATCACACACTAGATTTTCCATAATGGAAGCACCCGAAGTGAAATCTACATTTAAAAAAATGCACAGTAAAAATTATGGTGCCTTTTTTCTTATTTAGATACTACATTCCTTTTCCCAATTTCAATCTTACTAAAAGAAAATGTTTGAATGGATTCATAAACTAACATAACAATATTTGAGTGATGTGGAAACTCAAGTTCCTCCAGATATTGTTGCACTTCCATTTTTAATAACCACAGTTAAGTATGACTAATGGCTAAAGTTTCTAAAAGGCAATAATGCTTTATTACTACTTCTGAAATTAATGTAGAAGAAAAGAGAACTTCTTAAAAAACATTAAAGTTTGTATCTTTTAATATTGGGCACTAGTGGTCATGGCGGATTCATTTGCCATTCTTAGAGATAATCCTAAGGAACAACCAGCATGAAATGATCTATCTATCTTAAACGGTGTGTGTTTAAGGAGAGCAAGCATCTTCTCCTGAATGCGATGCTGGCGTTCGCTTTCTTCTCAGAACACTGGCTTTGCATTCAGGAGAAGATGCTCACTCTCCTTAAACACACTGTTGTCAAAATGAAAGTGAACGGCCACAGAGTTGCTTTGGGAGGGCAAATGGACATGTGCACATGGTGCAGCCACGCTGGGAGGGGGAGCAGTAGTACCTGCGGCTCCTTCCAAGCAAAGCGCATGGAGGTGAAGGGGGCTGTGGTGCGTCTGTTGCTGAGGAGGCAGTGCGATTGCGCAGCCAGGGCAGACTCAGTGGGGGCTGTATTGGCCTCTCCACCTGCACCATGTCCCACTCCAGCTAGGTAAGCACTTCCACCCAGGCCGAAGGGAGAGCACTGCGGGTTCTGCGGTGGTGGAGCCAGGCCTGGCCCTCTCCCTGTGCATTTAAAAAGGGGAGCACAGCTCCGGTAAGTTTCTGTACAAGAAGCCTGCAGTCGCTGCATCTTTCAGCACAAGAAGCACCTCCAGGTGCACCTAAAAAAAGAGGCTGCGGCTGCAGGCATCTTGTGACGGGAAAATAGAGCTTTAAAATAGAAAAACGTCTTTAATTTTTTTTCTATCTGTGGACGTGATTTGGTGAGGTCGGGTCAGGTGACTTAGTGGGCGTGGCTATGAGTGATGTCAATTTAGTTATGCCCACTGTCACAGGAAACCCACCAAGCAACGCCCAGAGAACCGGTAGGGAAAAATTTTAGATTTCATCCCTGCCCCCAACCTTTATATCTTGGTGGGCTAGCAGGAGGAAAGGAAGGGGAACCCAGCCATTGTGAGCAAGTTGAGCTGAGCACACAGGTGTGCACACTGAGGACTGCCGCTCACAGGTTGAGCTGTGCTCACATGCATATGTGCCAGACCACCACTTGTGCAGCCCAGTTCCAAATAGGCTCAGCCCAGTAGTAGGCCGCGGCCAGGACATTGAAGACCCCTGCTTTAAAATATATAGTCCAGCCACAGAGGTAGAAAAAGAGAGGTATTGTAGTTGTTAAGTGTAGATCGAGAAGATGGGTTTGATAAAAGCGGCTGGACTTCAAGAAGTATTCCCAGCCCAGTTCAAAAATATATGAATTTTCAAAAACACAACAACAAAAATTGCAAAAAGAAAACCCAACAACCCAAAAACAACCTACCATCAACATCTATGTGCAACTTCCCATTGAACATTGATGCATTAATCGATAAATGAAATCAAAAGTTTCAGAAAACGTATTTTAAGCATTGAAGATACTTCTCTGATATTATCTCAAACATTTCTTTGCCTCCTACTCCAGCCCTATTAGCAAAATTAGTATTTTCAGCATAGCAGATGAAGAATAATGACAAAAATGGCTAGTTTGAGGTGATTGTGCAGTTGACATGTGGTTGTAAATTTGCGATTGATTCAGATAATTTTTCAATGAGTAATTTCTCTCTAGATATGAGATTGCTGACAAAAGTCTTCTAGGGTCTAGTAACTTAATTTTAAATGTATATGTACTGAGGAATCATTGTGAGTCAGCTACATAAATCCACTGACTTTGCTATCCAACAGTTTGATCTTTTCAAATCTCTTGCTGGCAACTCAACTCTATGCAAATAGTCTTTTATCCATATCAAAAAGAACCTGCTCAGAAAATCTTTATTTTTGTTGAAGTCCATCAGTCTGAATATTGTAACATTCCTGGTGTAATCTCTTTGCATCTTAGCTATAAAGCACTTGAATATGATGAATAAATATTTAATCTTATTCATATCATTCTGGCCAAGAGGGAAAAACCATAGTACAATAAAATGAAAATGTAGTTTTGAAAAAAGTCTTAGGGAAAAGGGACAAGTTTAAAAAAAAAAATAGTCAGAAATTAGGGTTGTTAGCAGCAAATGGTAGCTTGTACAGACCTGCTTGTCAACTAAAGTTAAAAGAAACCAAAGCTGTTAGTAGCATCTGGTTGACCTTGCCTGGGGTTGCTAAGGAGTACTTGGAGGACAGAATTCCAGGGCTGTAGGCTAAACTGAAAAGTAGGATCATTCCATGAGGCAGTAACAGCAAAATGTATATATCACTGCCAAAAAAATGACATGGGTATATCCATAGAGCCACTGGCTTGAATCAAGAGTGTTGTTTTTAGAGGAACTGAAGATTATCATAAATATCTGAGAAACCAGTTTGCCTGTAGCTAGGATTTTCCTGATCCTGCACAAATTACAAAGAAGTTATAAATATGCCATGCATGTTCTGAAATTTTAAGCTGAAATGTAATTTTTTAAAATAGGGGATTGGATTTTAAAGGTTTAAAAAGTATCCTTGCTTCCTTTTTCTCTCATTTCATTCCAAATGTCCATGACATAAATATGGCTTGCTGACATTTATAAATGATAATATTTTAAAAGCAATTAAAAAAACAAAAACTTGAGAAGTTTTGATATTTTATAGCAATAAGAACATTTGGTACAGGTGTTCCAATGTTCTGCTTGTGTATCCATAGTAAGACAGGTTACATCTTACATCTTATGACAGGAGATACATGTTTTCTGATCTTGGAATTCCCATCTAAGCCTTAACAGTATGTATCCAAGAGTGTCTTAATTGTTTTTTGGATATAAGATTCTAAGTTATTCTTAAAACAGAACATTTTACTTCTGTTTGTCTAATACTGCTTCACAAAAAAATTATGTATTATATTTATGTATGGGTAGTACAGAGTGATCTCTTGGTTGAAAGGATGATATTAAATCATGTTTATAAATCATTAATAAAATACTGTGTTTTAAAATCACAGAAAATCCCTGATAGGAACAGGTATACCACTTGGTCATTTGCCCATATAATGAGTGTAAATCAGACCAGTGCAATTTGATCAAAAAACAAGTGAAAACACAGCTTTGCTTTGCACAATATATGAAGGAGCCACAGACTGATAATACATGAAACTAAACAATATATTTTGTAAGCCCATAAGTGGATAACTCAGGCTACTGTAATTTGTTCAACAAGCCATAGCAAAAATGCATCTTTGCTTTGCACAATATATGAACCAGCTGCTGCCTGGCAATGCAGCTTTTTATAACTTTGCCTGAAGGTGACAAAGACTGAATATGCAATCTTCTGTATGGAAAGCATGGAGTTGTGCCACTGTTCCATTCTTCTTTATACTTCATTGTTTGAAGTTGAATTGTTCTTCAGCAGAAGGTACCATAGTTTCCCTATATCTGGCCTGTCGTATTTCTACATTTGGCATCTCCTGGGAACCCTGATATACTCTTATAAAAGATATTACATTGATGCTATATTTGATAGGCTTTTGATTTTCAGCCTGAATGACCCAATGTGGTACAATGACCTCAAGTCATGCAGAGAGAAGGTACGTGGAATAGAGAAGAAAGTTCTTTCTGTTTCTCTTTTTCTTCAAATCCATCTTGCAAAGCGCTTGGAGGTAATGTTTTGTCCCTAACCTTTCAAACAGGCATCTGTTCTCATAAACTGTAAAAAAAAGGTGTATAACTTAATATATTTTACCCAGTCTATAATATAACTTGCAACATTACATCTATATGTTGTTCTTTTAACCATTTAATTGTGTCTGACTTTGCAACTTTTATAGACAATTGCTTTCCCATCAAGAACAGCTTCTTTCAGTTGTTGGATGTTCATCATAATAATTTCTTATGTTATCAGCGTGCTCTTGGCTTGCCCCTTCTTCTTGTTCTACTAACCATTCCTAGCATTATTGCCTTCTCAAATGAATTTGCACGCATGACATGGCCAAAGTTAATCAGACGTCTTATGATGTTAGCTTCCAATAATGTGTTTGGTTTTATATGATTTAATACCTCTCTGTTAGTTACTCTGGCTGCCCATGGTATATACAATAATTTACACCAGCACCACAGTTCAAAGGACAATTCTTCTTCAATCAGCCATTCTTAGTGTCTATTCTCAAACCCACACATCACTGTAGGGAAGGTTATTGCTCTAACTAGCCTACTTTTTGTATTTATATAAATATCTCTACATCTATATACAGGCTGATGAATCACAAAAGAGGAAAGTTTTGGTTCCAGCACTTGTAATATTAATATAAAAATCAGTTTCTTTATAAAATCTATTATATTTCATAATAACATGCTGTCATGATTAAATCTACTGAGAATGAAATATTTTTTGCACAAATATGACTTTTTAAAATGCACTGACTATGAAATCACACTAACAATGGAAACATCTGGTTCATAAAATACATTAACATAACATGAATGTGACCTTAAAGACACAGCACTGCCACTGTACGACTATTACAGCTAGATAATATTAGGTCTTAGAAAGACTTCCTTTAGAGGGGTAAACTGCATTAATTCAGTGACTTTTACTAGTACCTCTCTTATCACTGCCTGGCCACTATTAAGTATTTTAAATTTGGCACCTGCTTCTCTGTGTTTAATAATGCTATTAGGAACTTAAAGGAACTTAAAGAATGGATACTGGATTGGATCTTTATAAAAATTGTGATTAACTTGAAATTTAAAAGGATATTGTTTCATTATATTGTAAGGACTGTCTATTTGGATGAAAAACTTTGGATTGGATTAACTGGACTGGAATTACTTTAATATGATTTCAAGAATTGTGATTAATTTGGAATTTAAAAGGATATTGTTAGGAAATATAAATATAAATTGTTGGAAAATATAAATGACTTTATAAGATAAATGAAGGTATAGTGTGATAGAAGGAGTTTAGGTTTTGATATTGCTTGGTTTAATATCTAGACATTCAAATGCTTTGGATTATTTTTTTTAGGATTGTTTATTCTCAAACAGAAAATAATGTTTTAAATTGCTGGGATCAAATACCTGTATTGGGAAAATTGAATTATATTTTAACTGACATTGCTTTAAGATGGCAAAGTGTTTAAGAGAAAAATATTTTTTGATCCACAGTTGTTTTTTCTTAGGTATTTTTACCGGATCTACAGCTATAGAGACATTGATGTTGATTTTGATAACTGCAGTAAGACTTTTGTTGGCGCAAAATTGGAAGAAAGAAGAAATGCTTTGGTGTACTTCCTTCAGATTTCAGTTATACTGGCATTAAAGACAAAAGAGCAATTATTTATCAAGCTGTTGTTGTGAAGCAAGTGACCCCTCAAACGTATGAAGATTTATGCTATACTTCAGTTCATAGGCTCCCATGTATGTATTACAATGTTACCATATATGAATCATTTTGACATTGCAGTGCATTAAATGACATTTTACTGTCATTTTATTTAAGAACATCAATATTCCTAATAACAATTTGGTTCTGTTCAACTTAGAACAGAGACTACTTTATTAAGAGTTTTTAACATTATATAACAAAATGAAAAGATAAAAGATAATGGATTTGATATTAGAAGAATTATTAACAAAATATCTCTTGCTACTATTCTTGTAAAAATGTTAGTTATAAGAATATTTTAATACATCAATCCATTGGTAAATTTCAATTCTTGTATTTATTTGTAGCATAACCTTGTTTTTATTTATGAGATACTTTTTAAACTTGCATTCATCACAATGAATAAGTATGAAAGAAAAACATGTATAAATGCAGGGTAGAGCTGAGGCTTTTGTCCAGTTCCTGCACGACAAAATTGCCCGGATCCAGAGTGATATAGACTCCGACAATGCAGTATCTGGGGAGGAGTCCAGTGCTGGTCTGGTTGACGACAT
>JANHFM010008866.1:0-18625 GCA_032468115.1 Grayia smithii
AAAGGCAAGGGGTTTAGCACGAGGAAGGGGAGCTGAGCCGAGCTTTTCTGCGGCGGCAGCCGCGGCGGCCGCTCGCTTTTCCTCCCCCTCCTTCAAGTATGTCGGTTGTCCTCAGTTGAACCCTCCTTAAAATGCCGCGGTTGCCTTAGCGCCGCTCTTCCTGCCTTGCCCGTCCCTGCCTTGCTTTCTCTCCTCCCGAGCTCGCTCTGGTGCAGGCTGCGTGCATTTGGGCACAGGGTGTTACTGCAAATGACACGTCGAAATGCTGAGGATGGATAGATGCAGGAGATGAGGGTGTTGGGAGTGGATGACCCCCTTCGGGATCTTTCATGTTCCTCCCCCTGTTCTGTAGATCGCTTGCCTTACACCGAGCAGATCGCGCCAGTAGAGGAGCTGTTCCCTTCAAAAGCCTTCATCTCAATCTCTAAAGGATGTTGGAGGAGGGGTCAGTGGGTCTGCATGGGTGAAGTTGATAGGGTTTCCTCCTATTTGGTGATCGTTTGAGGGCCCTTCCTTTAAGGTTTTCTCTTGTCAATCAAAAGCTGCTTAACAACTGGGTTAGGATTCTCATGAAATTGTAGACCCCATAGCTAACTTCATGTTTTCTTTGAGCGCTGCCTTAGAATAGATTTTTTTTTAATGCTAGGCCTGGTTTAGCTTCTTTGGCACCTCTGGATTCCATGAACTCCACCTGGGCGTGGCTGGGTTTGGTGGCTGTCGTGAATTGATGACGTATTTTTCCAATTCTCATGAGGTCTCCCACGTGGGCGCTTGTTGGATTTCATTGCCTTGGGATGTAAAACACAAGGGGGCGGGAAAGAATAATGGCAGCAAAAGCAGAAGGCCCTGAGGTCCATGTTTTGGGACAGTTTTGTTTAATGATGTTCAAATGCATGTGATGCCACCATTTTTTTAAATGAGAAATTCGTTATTTTCATTCAGTCTTCAGTAACATGGCAGCTGTCTTCATTTGAGACACTTGCGTCATGTATTGCCTAATTGCCTTCTTTTGTGGGCTTTGAACTTGTTGAGTGCATCATCAGTAAGTTGCTTCTTCTGAGGGTATGTTTGCTTAATCTTGGTTATAACCCCAGCATATTATAATGGATTATAATTCTCTGTTTCTTAGTACATCTGGTACTGTCTTGCAGACACCGGAAAGTGCATTCCTAGCACTTGGCGAATATGTTTAAAGATAAACGCTGATTAGGATATTTAAAGTGAGCTTCTTTGAAAGACGAAATGATTGGGGGAAATGAATGCCATCTTTTCCACCAAAGCACATTGCACCCAGTTGTCGTACGTGGGTGTGTTGGTAGCATCTGTGATCAAACATGAGGTGGTTAGTAAGCTTTGAAGATGACACATGGGGCTACATATATTTACGGTGCCTCATTGGCAAAACACACATTACAACTTTAGCCTGCCTTTTCTGTTGGTCATGTGATTATAGAATGGCTTTCCATTTCCAACACAAGAAGCCTGGTCTTGGGGTGTATGTTATTGTATGTTATTTGAGGTTTCCTTTGGCAGACAAGAAAAATAATCTAGGCAGTAGCTTGTATGGACTGATAAATGACCTGTTGAAAGTACAAGCAACGTGGTAAGGAATTTCAATACCATCTTGGGAAATAAGCTGCTTTCACTCGTTTGGGAATATGTGTTTTTCTATTTCCATTATGTTCCTGCTATTTGAAAACCAGACACAATAGCAAGACTCAATGTTGCAAGTTGTTCCTCAATCCAAATGATCTGTGAAATGGTTTTTTTGTGACCTAGATTAGGTCATGTAAATTAGGAGCTGAATAAAAATGTTGGTCAGATAGTATAAAAATGGATTTGATTTCTTTCTTATGACGAATATGTGATGCATAGAAGGCTTAAAGTGCCTTGCGTGGAGATGGGATAGTTGCTGGAGAAGCAAAACGGAAGTCGGTAATCCTTAGCATTTTTCTTAAAGATTATTTTCCCTGCCATATATTTTTTTAAAAATTGACTTGAAAAGGAGTAAATCTTCATTATAGGAAGCCAGTCATGGTACTATTGATGTTTCACATTAGGCGCATTTAATTTTTACCTAAGGGAGAGGGGCAAACTGGATTTGGCGGAATGTCTATGGTAGAGTATTCCTGGATGATATGTGGGAGAGAGTCTCAATTCTATTTTCCTGTTCACACAATGGGCATCATAAACTGCAGAATGGAAAATGCACAGGAAAAGGAGTGTCGTGTGTCATTCAGCAGCGATTCCTGCGGCTAAAACCCATAACACAGGAAGGAAAGAGAATATGAGCATCAGCTTTTTTCTGTAGAATGGCAGAAATACTAAATAATTTGTAAAGTCAGGTCAATTTCTGAGAATGCCCCAGTAATATCCTAGACATAGGAAATGACAGTCATTTTCTAATCATTCTAATGAAGCAAGTCCTTACAATTTTTTTCTTCCTAGCAATAAGATTAAAGGTAGGACGTCGGGAAAGGAAGCCACATGGCTCAATACTCAGCCAAGCCAAAGGTCTACACTATAGAAATACATTAAAATTTCTCTTTTTCTGTCACTGTTTTATGATTTCCTGATATCAACATCTATACAATATTCTGAGTATTGTGACTGACAGTGACTATTAGTAGTATCTTCATTATTTATTGACCTTCCATGTTTTCCTATGCTTGTGAATTCAAGGACCTAGTTCAGAGAACAGCAAACCATTTACTATCAACTGAAGGACAGAGAAATATGGGATGGAAATTAAGAAATAATCCCTGTTTTGCTTTGAGGATGTATTGCATCACTGAGTTATTTGCAAGAAACAGGTTTATAATTTGACTAGAAACTTTGGTGTTTTGTCTCTGAAACACTAATTCCCTTGGCCTATCAAATCCCTATTGTCATATGTAGGAATCGGAATTCATGTTACTTGTAGGGAAAATATAATTCAATGATATACACAGGTAGTCCTCCTTTAGCTCCAACTACAATTGGAACTGGCAACTTGGTCATTAAGTGAAACAGCACCTGTGCTCACGTTTTTACTTTAGTTTTTCAATGTTTTACAGATCTATGAAGGTTGTAAAAGTGAGGACTGGTCATAAAGTTACTTTTTCATCATCATTATAATTGTGAATGGTCCCCAGATGAGGCAGTTGTTAAATGAGGACTATCTGTAAATAGATCACAATGATGGATCTCAACTAGTTGCTAACTTAAAATTCCAGCATTCCTTATCATTGTCTCTGCTGATTAGGGCTGTTATAACCACCTCCGAAGTTCCAGAGATTTCCCACCATTCTCTTGGACTAAGATATAGGAGGATTATGGCTGAAGCAAATAAACACTGAATACAAGCAGACTGAGAGCCCATTTCTGTTTTGTACGCTCCATATCTCCCTGAAGGCATTTTTGGCTGTTCTCTTCTATCTTATATGTTGTACCTTTTTAGTGTTTCTTTACCAATATTATTAAAACCATATTTTCCCTGGTAAGGCTGTACGCATAAGGTGCATGTTATATTGCATTTTGCAATATCCTTCCCTTGCCACGCCCACCAAGCCACGTCCACAGAACCTGTAAGGAAAAAAATTGGATTTCACCCCTGGGTGGGGAGGAGTGGCTAAACGAATTAATGCAGGGATTATTGGGATGGTTTTGGCACTATCCATAGGAACTCCAGAAGTGCGGAGGCACCAAAATCACATTGCACCAACAGTGCATGGTAGTTGTGCTGAATGTTTTCACGTAGGCTGTGGAAGATTTGGGTTAGCTGGGATGTGAAACTAAGAAAAGACAGATGCTTTGCTTTCTAAGCCTGATCATGAAGAATTAAACACACTCTCAAGCTCTATTTTTCTTGTAGAGTTTTTGTAGGCAATGTAAAAGATATGCTTTTTAGAGGCAACTGGGACAATTACAAGAAACAAAGCATAGTTTATCATGTGTGTATGGGAATCTCCATATGGGGGTTGGGTGTTAGTAAATTATTTACTTTAATTGCATTCTAGTCCTAATTCCATGGCATTGTGTTATCCATATTACGGTCCCAACATTTTACTCATGGCGAGATATACATGATATCAATGGACAGATTGCAGTACAGGTAGTCCTCAGGTTATGTCCACAACTGAGCCCAAAATTTATGTTGCTTAATGAAACATTTATTAACTGAGTTTGTCCCATTTTATGACTTTTCTTGCCACATTTGTTAAGTGAATCATTGCAGTTTTTAAATCAATAACACCGTTGTTAAGTGAATCTGATTTCCCCCATTGACTTTGCTGATCAGAAGATCACAAAATGTGATCATATGATCCCAGGACACTACAACCGTCATAAGTGTGAATCCGTTTTCAAGCACGTGACCATGGGGATGCTGCAGTGGTCATAAGTGTGAAAAATGGTCATAAATCATTTAAATTCCAATGCCGTTGTAATTCCGAATGGTCGCTAAATGAACTGTTGCAAATCGAGGACTACCTGTATAATCTGGTAGATGCAATGACTAGCATGTCAGGAAATATTTCCTCTGGAAAAATTAAAAAAAACAATTTCTATCATTAATGCAGGCATTATTACTCTGTTGCCCTGTTTGACTCTCATGTAGATAACCTATGTATAAGTCCTGGTTTCAATTTACTATTCATGTAAGCAGTGATTGTATTGCCTACTGCAGAGGTCTTCAAACCTGGCAGCTTTAAGACTTGTGGACTTCAGCTCCCTGGGAGTTCAAGTCCACAAGTCTTAAAGCTGCCAAGTTTGAAGACCTCTGGCCTACTGCATCAGAGCTCCATAAAACGGACTAAAATTTATTCACGTTAATGTTTTGAAGAAACAAATGTTTCTTTCCATGAAACAGAGCACTGACGTAGTCCAGCCTAAACAAGGAAAATGCCCACTTTGAAAGGAAGCAGTGATTGATAAGAGCCAGGCTTACCCATGAGCTTCATCCTTTGACACCAAGGTTAGTAACTTTAATTGCTAGTCGAGGATATTCTCCAAATGCCAAATCTGTTGACATCCAGCACACATGAGGAAATTCCTTAGTCTGCCCTTGGGGACTTTCCCAGCTATGACAGCACATCGCAGGTGGCCAAATAATTAGCTACTTACTAAGAAATCTTCTGGATTACAACATTACGGTTGTTATTATCTGATGCTTCCATCTTGCCACTACTTGAAAATAAGACACTTTTTATCATATTTGAAAGCATTTGACTGCAAGAATGTTTGGACTGAACCGATGTCACCCTTTTTTTCTGATTCAGGACATCAACCTACAGCATACTTGTTTCTCTCCATTCTGGACCTGTTTCCTTCCTACTCTGAAAAAGAAATGAGCAATTGGATCCAATTTCTCAATTCTAAAATCAGGAAAGCCAAAAAAAAAAAAAAAGCATCATTCAGCATTGAATAAACAATGCATGTTTCCTATATGGACAGATAAATACCATATCTAGCTACTATCCAAACTGAAATCCTCTTCAGAGCTTGTCTTCTATTCTTGCTGCCTGAATAGATAGCTTGTCCACAGAGAATTATGAAAAAAATTAAGAGCAACTTTGTTCTTTCTGAGTGCGATCTTTCCAGCATAAATTCCTGCACTGTGCATTTGAATGCATTTTTTCCCTTGATGCCACTACAGATAGTCCTAGACTTACAACGGTTCATTCAGTGACCGTTCAAAGTTACAACAGCACTGAAAAAAGTGACTTGTGACCATTTTTCACATTTAGCATCCCCACGGTCACATGACCATTGCAGCATCCCCATGGTCACATGATCAAAATTCAGATGCTTAGCAACTGACTCACATTTATGATGGGTGCAGCATCCTGGAGTCACGTGATCACCCTTTGTGACCTTCAGCAAAATCAATGAGGAAGCCAGATTCTCTTAACAACCATGTTACTGACTTAACCACTGCAGTAATTCACTTAACAACTACGGCAAGAAAGATTGTAAAATGGGGCAAAATTCACTTAACACATGTCTCACCAATGTAGATTTGGGCTCAATTGTGATCATAAGTCAAGGACTACCTGTACTTCCTTTATGCTTTTCTGATTGTACATGTTTATAGCAAACTGATTTTTTTTTAAAAATCACTTACGTGGAGGAAAAGGAAGCTTTGCAGGTTGCTACCAGCTGACTTTGAAGTATCCAGATGTTTTTGAACAATGGCATTCCCAGTCCTAAGATTAGGTCCAGGGAGTTTACTGTTTGGGACAATTGATGCCAGAAGAGAAATGAAAAAGTAAAATTGCTGTGAAATATCCAAATAAAACAGTGCTTTTTCTAGAAAATGGAAAAAGATATCTGACAGATCATTGCTGATACTTCAGTGTAGCCCATGGAAACTTAATAGTTTCCAGAGAATTCTGGAACATCTATTGCTTAAGAGGGGAAGATGAGAACTAAACTGCCAAATGATGAATGGTTGGACAATGTAGAATTTGCCAAAAAGTTGTGAGTGACCCCAGTTTTGGGGGAAATAAAAAAGACTGCAGTATATTTAGATAGTAGTTCAAATTGTTTATAAGTGAAGAGTTAATATTGTGGGGATAATCTTTATTACCTCATTCCACCCCAGTACCTATTTATGGAGTCAGTACTAGCTTCATAAATGTCCCTTTACAATCTTGGGTTTTTTTTCAACTGGTTCCCACACTATCTGTCCCCAAAAAGCTGCTACAAATTATATTCCCAAAATAACCAACAACATAAAAAAACAGAATCACATTGGGAGGGGGGGATGTCCATTTAATTTACAACCCTTTTCACAACCAGGGAGAGGCCCCAAGGGAAATCCATGATATGAGAATGTCGCCATCCCTTAAAGCAGGCATCCACAAACTTGGCAGCTTTAAGACTTGTGGACTTCAACTCCCGGAATTCTGGGAGTTGTGTATGTCGACATGACTTAAAGCTGCCAAGATTGAAGACCTCTGAGTTAAAGAGTAGGTGGCCTCAGAATGTAGATCTCTGTGGTGAATAGCCATTAAAAACCCTGTTAAATATCTTCTTGGAGTGAAGTATTACTTTTTCTGAGCCTTCCAATTTAGCAGTATTCACTGTTCTTTCTGTTATCTAGTGGTGCCATAGGTTGAAGGTATGTTTTCTTTTTTTGTTGTATACTGTGAAGAGCTTGTAGGCAGGCTGAGAAAGGCATGGAAAGCAGAGTAGACACAATCAATCAACAGACAAAGGGTGTTGGCAGCTTATCTCACAAGTGGCAACTCAGCCCAGGTAGTGAGAGAGCTGGGAAAAAAAGCTTTTCAAATCATTCAAAGGGATCTTGCTTTAGTGAGATCAGTATAAATGAGGATGGGAAATTCCTTTTAAAGTTTCCTAGATCTGTGCTCATTCCAAGACTAGCATTAAAGATTCCTTTCTAAAATGAACTTCCTGGATCGTGCCAGCAATGTGAAGTTGGCAAGAATATACTGCCAGTTGTTGCCAGATGGCGAGTTTGACTTCCAGTTCTACGAAGAAGCAGGAAGAGGGTGGAATCTATAATTTCTTCATATCACTGATCAGGTCACCCTGAGCAGTTTTACATAACTTTTTCCTGGCAGTCCGAGTCTAAAGAGAACTACGGAGTTGCAAAATTCTCCCATCCAACAATGAAACATTGTGTTTCTTTAGAACACAGATGAGCCATGTGTATCAATGGGCTTAAGTTTGAACTATGACTGTTTTTATTATCCATCTCCTGTTTTGGCCTAGGGTCAAAGAAAGTGTATTTGAATGTATTTGATTACCTTTAATATTTAAAAACACAAACTCTCTTTTTATGTTCTTAATCAAAAATTATCCAAGGCTTTAGCCTTCTCTCTTGTTGAGCAACCAGATACAATCGACATTCCAAAAATAATTGTGCTGTAAGTTAGGGCTGTTCAGATCTTCCAAAGGTAACCTTTGATCTGAGGAAGCTTCAAACAGATGACTCTATCAAAGCAGATTTGCAACTCGAAACAGAGATCCATTCTGATGCAGCAAAACAAATTAAGCACTGTGAAGCAGTTCACAGCCTTGTGAATGTTTTTGTAAAGTCACCTTTTTTTTTGGCTGTTTCTGAGGTTGTTGCAGACAATATTCAGTGCTGTAATTTCACTGCCATATGTGGAAAATGTTGAGGAGGGGTTGAATGGCATGATGGGCTCTCTGATGTTGACGTGAAGCTTGACCAATCAGATCCATTCAGTTGAATTTTCTACTATAAGCAGACTAGGTTTGGAATGGCAAAGCTAATGTTAATTTGGCCACCATTCACTTTCCAAGTTCTCAACCTCTTGAATGTGGCCTTAACTTTGCTTTTCCATGCAGTGGGTGGAATGTCACACTTTGTCGTGGATCTTGCCAACCCAGAAGGGGAGTTTTAACAACTCGGCTTTCAGCAATCTGAGCATTGACTCAAGGCCAGCATGCATTGTAGGTCAAACTTTCCTTTTAAACTCTGTGATAGAAGCAGGTTAAAGTCTGCTCAGAGATGCATTACTGTACTTTTAAGAAGGGGGAATCGAGACTCAGAATAATAGTTTTTCCTCTGCCCTTTCCCTTCTCTGTGATTTGCTGTGGCATTGTATGTTATGGTGGCAGCTTGCTGTATCTCTGCTATGTAATTAACATGCCATCTTGTTAGCAAGCCACTCTGAGCAGTTCTCCAAGACCTTCTCAGAAGAGGCTGCGCTTTACTCTGCCCAGTCTGATAACCTCCTGAAGCTGGTGATAAGGGGCTTCCCCCCCCCAAGGAGCCAGCTGTGCCAGTCAGCTGTGCCATCCCTTCTGTCATAAAACTCAGTGGAAGCAGGTCTACACAACTGCACAAACCTAAGCCAGTCAGTCTTTGTCAGTGTTATGTGAAGTATTTTTTTTAAATTTTATATTACTTCCATTTTTTTCCATTACAACCACTCTGAACTATTATGTCGAGTGTAATTCTAAAAAAAAAAAAAGGAATGTGCCTCTGTGTGTGTGTGTGTGTGTGTGTTTATCTCTTTTCACTTAAGAAAGTATAAAAGAATTTAGAGATTTAAAAGAGAAATTCTAGACCAGGGTTTTTCATTTTTTTTTTCAGGCTGCAGAACCTGTTTGTTAAAAAAGAATAGTTCCTGGAACTCCTGACCAAGAGAGGTGGAGCTTCTGTCAAACCCAGCTTGCGAAAGCTGGTGACTTAGCAAGTTTGAGGGGAAGAACAGGATTGGATGGCTGAGTTCAAGGTCTCCTCCCCCCCATTAGTCCCTTTCAAAGAAATTCCCTCCCCCTTAATTCTGTGGAACCCAGATTACCCAAAAAAGAACACTTTAAAATGTTTGAACTTGGCAGCTTTTTGATATGTTGGGTACAAAACTCTCTGAATTCTTAGTCAACATGGCCAATGTTCCAGAATTCCTTTTTTAAAGTTTAAATCTTGTGGGAAATTCTCTCACAGTTTTTCAAATGCAAAACTACATACCAATTCCAGAACTGTAGTCTCCATACAGATGTTGGATATCTGAAGATTGTTCTAGTTAGAGAGCTATAAGAAGTCTCCTGAACCCAAACCCAAACCCAATCAACATCCTCTATTCTCAGAATGGGCTGTAAGGAGAAGGGAGGGTAGGGTAAGGCCTGTATATTATTTCTCAGCAATTGGGGTCTGTGCTTCAAATTAATTGTGAGTGTAGTCTAGCCTAGGGGTACCCAATCCCAGTCTGCAGTATGCCAAAAACTGGGCCACGCAAACAAGTGGAGCCCTATCTGTGGGATGCAGCAGCATGCAAAACCACACCCCTCCGGTCCACAGAAAAATATCTCTCCATGGAATCGGTCCCTGGTGCCCAAAAGGTTGGGGGCCACTGGTCAAGCTAACTCCAAGAGCCTTTGAGTAGACCTATCAGATTTAAGTTAGAGAATCTAGTGGTAGCCATAAACCAAAATATTCTACATCTAGTAACTGTATTTTTGCAAACCAAATCTAATAGTCAATGTGAAATTGTAAATCCCTGGATTTATCTTGATGTAGGGTCTCTTGATATAGATAGATGTTTTGTTTCAAGTGCAAGAATAAGCAAGGATGTATTTTCATTCTTCAAGCCAGTCAGTATCCGAAATCCCACCCATTGTTGTTGCCCTAAACTCCTCTAGTACTATACATTTCTGTCAATTAGGTGGGGCTGAGAGGAGCTGGGCCAGGCCATTTTTAGAAGTTGCTTTAGACCTACAGAATCTCTTCTCTTGCTAAAACCCAATTGCTAAGTCTTAAGATTCGGAAATTGATTAGGATTAAAATTTCAGTGGAAAACGTTAAGAATGAAAAAAAGGAGTTCCATCATGGTTTTGCAGAGAAATGCTAAAGTACAAAACACGTTCATTGTAAAAAGACTAATCAAAGCACTCCGGCACAAAAGAAAACCCCTCTCTTATTCTGCAGTTCTGTTTTTAAACATATAAGGAGGTGTGGAATTGGAGTTCTGCAAAAATGGGATGACCCGGTAACTTTATATAAATACACATACCTACAAAAATACAAATGCATAAACCAGTATAAAAACTAACACAAACTAATGTAAAGTAAGAAAAAAGAAAAAAAGGGAAATAAATCAAAGAGAAGTGCAAGAAAGAGAAAAGATAAAGAAAATAATAGAAAAGGAAGAAAAAAGATAAAAAGTTTCTGATTATTTTTATAGCAGTTACCATATATATACTGTACTCTTACAAGTTTAGCTCTTACTCTATAGTTATAACATAGCCCCTTTTCTATATTCTGTTTAATCATCAAAACCATAAATCATGAAGTTCATTGTTTTCTGTTTAATGGGGTTTCCAGTCAACAATAAATGTAGATATTGTCTTTTCTCTGATCAAAAAAGTCAATTTAGCCATCTCAGCAAGTTCCATAATTTTCAACAATCATTCTTCCATTGTGTGCTGTGCCGAATCTTTTCATCTCTGCACATAAAATAATCTCGCTGCAGTTATCATATACAAAAACAAAGTCCATGACTTTTTTCCAACTGTTTGTCTACCAGTCACAAAGGAAAGTCTATGATTGCAATGTATAATAGTGTTAAAATCCCGTGAATCTTAACATATAGCCCCTTTTCTTCATCACTGTACTATAACCAAAATTTTTATCCCACTTTATCATACAATCTTTCACAATGTTCTTCTCCTCTTTCAAATTTCAAGAACAATTTATACGTTTTAGCAATTGCATATTCATCATTTCTATACAATTCTATTTGACACTCTGTCTTAGAAAGTTCAAATCTATAAATTATTTTATCTAGTTTAAATCTATCTAATAATTATAAATATGTAAGAGAATTGTTGATAGTTATATTTCTCTAATTTTCCCCTTGATTTTATTTTACATTCCCCTTGACAAAATTCCAATATCTTATGATAAGTTAACCATTTGTGTTTGCTTATTATTTCTCCTCTGTGATATGTTTCTTGTCCTGAGAAAAAATACCTCTGAGATATTTTCAGGCACAACATGGGTTTGTATCTATTCCATATTCTCAATATGGAATGTCTAACATGTTCTTTTTTTAAATCTACACTGACCTTGACTTGTTATATCACAAATATCTATGCCAGTCAAATCTCAGGTCTTGTCTTTCTAACTCCCAAAAGCTTCTGTTTCTCTATAGCACCCAAACCAAACAGCAAACTGCAAAATACAATTTCAAATCAGGCAAATACAGTCTTCCTTCCTTCCTTCCTTCCTTCCTTCCTTCCTTCCTTCCTTCCTTCCTTCCTTCCTTCCATCCATCCATCTTGACTTTATAATTTTTAATAAATAACTCATAGTGTAACACTTGTAACACTTTATATTTCACAATGGAAATTAAAAGTAAAAACTTAACAGATTTTTCCCCTGCTGCACAAATTTAGATGTATTCTTAAACTGTTTAAATTACTTGTCAAAACAGGTATTATCTGAAATAAAATCATCAGTTTAGATGAGACATTCATTATTATCCCAGAAGTTGTTCCCCACAATGGCAATTTTATCCGATCTTAACATATATTTTAACTTCGTTCTATATCTTAACATAATTATTTTAAAATAACATGTATTTCATATTTGTCATAATGATATTCAAATAATCTTCTGTTTATTAACATTAAAATCCCCCAATGCACAAATAGTTTTTAATTTGCCCATTTCTATTCCATTTAAAAGAATTTCTAGAACCAATACCAATTCATTTGCAAAAGCCCTTAAATTAAAAGTTTCTTTTAAAATTTTTACTTCTACAAAAGGAGGAGAGACCATCCCTATCCATTGCTGTATCTCACAGCATTTTTTTAAATCTTTTAGCAATTATTTTGGTTTTCTCTGAAGTGTAGATTGATCTTATCTTCGTTTTATGAAGTTCTCTCCAAAATTCATAACTTCCATAATCTTAAACAAGGAAGATTGTCAAAAGCCTTTTCTGTTTCTTAAAGATCAGTGGCATTTGTTTTCACTATGTTGTGCCAAGTATTCCAAAATGCCTAATACATTTCTGACATTGTCCTTTAAACTTTTTTTTAATGGTAAAACCCAAAAGGTTCCTCAGGAATATATTCTTGCAGAAATATTTTTGGCCTATCAGTCAGGATTGTTGTGAACAACTTGTACAGTAGTTATTGTTCAATAGTCCATAATGTCTTGTTAAAGTCATATCTTGTCCTTTTTTGGATGTTAATGTTATATCCACCTCTTTCCAACCATCCTTCCTCCCTGTAGGGTAAAGTTAATCATGTTTTGTAAAGGTTGTAAAAGTTCATCCTTAAAATATTTATAATAAGAACCTGATAATCCGTCTGGTCCAGGAATCTTTCTTAGTTTAATCTTTTTTATAGCTTCAGAAACTTCCCTTATTATTACAGGTCCATTCCAGGGGTGGGTTCCACCTAGCTTTACTACTGGTTTGCAATGGGAGAACGTGTGCCCTCTTCTGCGCATGTGCAGAAGCTTCTGCGCATGCACAGATTGCCCATGATGACATCGGGACGGGTGGGCGAAGCCTCCCGCCAGTTTTATTACCAGTTCTATAGAACCGGACAGGACTGGGAGCAACCCACCACTGGTCCATTTGTAATCTATCTTTATTCTATAGTCCTAAGTAAATTTTGTTTCTTTAGATATTCATCTATTTTCTCTAAGGAGATTTCACTTCTTTTGTACAAATTACAATAATATTGATGAAATATTTTTATATAGTTTCATTGTCCATTAATATAATATTTCCCTCTTGTAATTTCAATACCATTTTCTTTTCTTTTTCTTTTCATAATTTATGCTAGTTGCTTCCCTGGTATATTTGCAAACTCATTTTCTTTTGTTTTGTATAATTCATTTTTATTTCCATTTCTCTTACTGTTAACATAGATAATTGCCATTGTAGAAACTTAATTTGTTGAAAAATACTTGTCTCCTCTAGAGAATTATTTAATTCTCCTTTTGTCTTGATTTCATCTACAATAGGTTGTGATTTCTCTTGACTGTTCTTTTAAAATCATGACTATGATCATGCTATGACCTCTAATAAAACCTTTACTTGCATCCAATCCATTCGTAAATCAATGCCCTTAGGTGAATTATTTTTAATAATTATTTTGGTTTCTTTTTACAATACTTCATTATTGCTTTTTTGAGTCGTCATGTAAAAGAATTAGATTTTCTTTTGTAAATCAGACTCACAGAATTATGATCCAAAAAAGTCTTTGGTAATATCTTTACTTTAGAAATTTCAGTGGCCAAATCCTTTGAAATCCAAATCATGTTTATTCTTGAAAAAGACCTATGTTTTTAAGAAATGTGAGTAAACTATTTTGAATTGCCATTTTTCTGTCTCCATATATGAACCAGCCCTAAGTTGTCCATCAAGTTAAAAAACCTTTGGTAATTTGTTGAGTAATCCTTTTTTCTTCAGAGGTTCTGTCCATTTGTGGGGAGATCATTCCATTACAATCCTTCATCAACCGCCAATTTTCATAGGAAAAAATTAAAAAACTCTCCATATGTTTTTATAAAGTAATTTGAGGCATCAATTCCCAGTATCAAAATCTATTTGATTAAGTTCCATTAGCAAATCTATCATTAGCCAATTCAAATTCTTGTTTTAGTTGGAGATTTATATGTAAAAGAATTCCTTTGAAAAAATAAATTCATGCAAATTTTTATGAATTAAATATTTTATATATTTTTGTTAGCATGTATACAACATGTATACAAATTATATCCTTTAATTGTTTTCAAATAATGATTTTTGCTCTCTTTTGAGGAGCATTTGCTCCATTTAGGTTCCACATTAAGTATTTATCATCCAACATCAAGCCAAAAGTTTAGAAAAAAATCTATCATAGATCAGTATCATGTCTTTCAATTTATTTTTGCACCTGTTGGATACCTCCATTTGGAACTCTTCCAATTTTATTTTTCTAAAAATTCCCTCATCCCAATTTGTCCCTAACTTTTTCTGCTTTAATCTAATCTAATCTCTCGGTCAAACTCCCCCCTCCCCTTACATAAAATTCTTAACAGGATTTTTTTTAAAGAACATGATATTTGTATTATCAGTATTCAGTCCAGTATTAAAATGCTGCTGAAACACTTATTGTCATCTTGGCAAAGCACACTAAAACATCCATTGCAACATTTCTTGTTCTTACCAATCTGGAATTTATGTATTTTATCAATTTTTGACTCTGTGTTTTTCTCTTCCCAATCCAGACAATTTTGCCAAGGCTTTAATGATCTTTTGTTTAATAACTTCTTCAGAATTCTCTGGGATTACTCTAAATCTCAATCAAAATGCCTTCCCTCTGGCTGTCAGTATAGCTAGTTTATCTAATTCTCTTTCCAGGTTTCTGTAACTTCTATCTTACTCTTTAAAATTTCCAATTTGTCATTAACACTTACCTCTCTAGACAATTGTTTAACAGATTTCCACCATCTTACCTTTTTTAAATCTCCTGTTTTAATCTTTACAAATCTTTTATCCAATCTTTTTTTCAAAAGATGTCAATTTGATATCAGATGAGTGAGTGAGTTAGTTTAGAATCAAGTGATTCTGCTAATTTATTTCCCAATTCCTCAAGCATTTGCTGAACTAAATCTGATATAATTCTTTTCTCTACAGGTTGCTCTAGCAAACCTCTCTTCCCCGTCATTCTCAGCACTGTTTTGGTTGTCACTGTAACATTGTAATTAAAAAAGGAAAGTGTCTCGAACAAGAGAGAAAAGGCAAAGTTTCTTACCTGTCTTCCCCCCCTCCCATTTTTCAAAAAGTTTTATTGCTTTGAATAATTTTACTTCTAATGGTACCCCATAGTTCCAATCTACATCGAAGTCCATACCCCATGTCCGTAGCTACCATCCTATTAAGTCTGGCTCAAATTATCTTTTCTTTTTTATTTTGCAAAATCCACTAATTGTCTGCACACTTCAATAGTAAACAGAAGATATCCTCATGAAAGTCTGGTTCATTTGTCTAATTTAATCCCAATTTATTTAAAAATACTTTCACTAAAAATAATCTTTTAAAATAACTGCCCCCTTTATCTGTTTTAAACTTTTTTGGATCAGGTTCTTGTTAAGCTTTTTTGTCAAAAACTATAAATCCTTGAAACTTCTTCCTTCCTTTATTCCTTTGTAATTTGAAAAGAATTATAAATCACTGAAGGTGACTTTGACCCAATCACTCTCTCTCAGCCCAACTCACCTCGGCTGTTGTTGTGGAGAAAATAAAAGGTGGAAGGAATATTAGCTATGCTCACTGCCTTGAGTTATTTAAAAAAATAGTAAAACTGAGATTAAAAATCAAGTGGAGTCTTATCCTGACACTTAGACAATCTGTATTTTGCTATAAATTAATTACATCCAAAAGTGATTAAGAAATGAGGTGACTAAACTTTGTGTCTATATAATAGACTATGGATTTCATTGAATTCCCTCAACTCCTCAAATAAATACATAAATAAAATCTGTTTGGCAATCTCTGTCGTATATTGTCCCACTTCTTTGTGGATGTCTGGTTCACATGAACCTCACTGGCTCTCAGGAATATCCTGTAACTTTTTATATGTCTGCTAGTCTGTCTAACATAGTTCCTCTCAGTCAAGGCACAAATGACCAGGGTCAAATTACCCTATTTCAGACACAATGTGCAAAGACTTATCTCTCTGGAGAAGAATCTAATTGTAGACAAGTTTAAAGCAGCAATGGCTCTCTTTGGTCAATAATTTTCCCCAGCTCCCTTGAGTAATGTAGAAGTGACTAGTAATGGTGGCAATCAGCTATCACATTTTGATTAAAGCCCATGTTTATCTTGATCCTGAGAAATAAATGTATTTTGGATTTGGGCTTGAATGTGTTTTCAAATATGGTTCCTATTCAGAACCATAATCCTATAGCTATATTTTTTTAAAAAAATCCTCTGCCTTTTCTGGAGATGTGGTCAGAATGTTCTATCACAGTGTTTTTTCTACACTTTCCTCTTCTTTCCTCATTAGCTTTATTTTCTCTTAGTAGAAGATGAACTACCAGTGCAACTGGAACTCTATCCATCAGGCTAATTGGGACATCAAGTGAATTTGGGTTGATACATTTTATGGAATTCCTAGTCGTATCAAAAATGTTCCTAAAACTGTAATCCCCTTATCTGAATCTTGGACGTCCACAGAGGATTGTGGGTGAGCATGGTTTCCATATTACATTTTTACACCCACAGGAGTGGGGAGGGATACTCCTAATGACATCTATTTCTGAAGGGTTCTTGGTGCTCACTGGGCTTGGTGATTTTCTTGCAGATATTTCATTACCAAACTGGGTAACATCATCAGTGTACTGATAATGTTACCTAATTTGGCCAATAAACTGTCTACAAGAAGAGAGCACCAAGGATCCCTCATTTCTATAAGTTGATATAAGTTCAAATAAACAAACAATAAACAATTTCAACTCTGAGCTACAAATATTCTCCTTTATCAGTACATCTAATTCTCTTGGGATATCTGGGATAACAGTGATATTAGCATTGATATCAGTCATAATCAACGTAGAACTTGGATTTTAATGGATGTATATTTGAGAAGTTCAGAAGGAGGACATTGTTTTAATCAGAGTATGTTACAAAGAACATTTTGATATTATCTTAGGTTCATAAACTTATCTAGGTCAGATTAATTTTTAATATTTGCTTGAAGGTACAGTTAGATGGGGGGTTTTTTGAATAATTGTAATAACTACTCTATATTTGCCAAATTATGATTATGGTCAGGATTGGGGTTAGGGCTAGGAGTAGGATGTTACTTTTCCTTCTACTTTTACATTCCCTCTAAATGTATATCAATATGAATTAATTAATTCATTACTCTGTCCCTTTCTCCCATCTCCTTCTAGAAAAGCAGAACCTTCTATTGTTTCACTGAAATCATAAGCCCAACAGAAATCTCCCACAAATCTCAAAAAGTCACTACCAATCACTAACTGTCTTCCCATTTTATAAATTAATGATACTTAGTTTGAGATGAAGCATTAACATGCTGTTTGCTTGCAGTAGCTACTAAAAACATAGTCTACAGATGGATGAAGTGCTGCAGAAATGTTGATAAAGAATCAATGTAATAACCTCCATTGGTGACACATGAAACCTCAAGGAAGGACCTGCTGAAGGATTTGGAGTTACAGCTTCATTCTTGCTCTGCAATAGGTGGTCCAAGACTCGGCTGACCTTTTTCATGTTTTATCCAAGTTGAACTAGCAGGATTCTCTTCTCTTCTTCATTGTCTCAAGCAATGCTGTGGATTCAATTCCTCTCTTTTTGTTTCTCCCCTCCCTCCCCTCTTTTTTAGTTTAGCTTCCCAAGCCAAGAACAAACCTGATCATTTTTTCATCTCATTATGCTATTGTGGTTAGATCCAGGATGAGAGAGGGCTCAACCACTTGACATTTATGAGACACTTGTCTGTTTTGGAAGACTTCATTATTATGCTATTGAGGATACACACCCTTTGGGAGAAAATGCTCAGGTTTGGGTTTCCCTTAATAATAAGATAATAAGTTTGCATCTTTCTATCTCTCTTACTTCATTAGTTCATATGGCAAAGGGGCTATGTGGCTAAGTTTATTTATGAATAAATGGTACAGTATTCTTTCCTGTGTACCATACTCAGACTTAATAAAATAACTTCTATTTTTCCCCCAGTGAGTTTAAATGAGAACATTATTGGGATACTAGTGAGTCATTCTCAAGACTGAATAATTAGTATCTGTATCTCCATTTACTACTTCATTCAAGAGTAAAAGCATCAATATCTTGACGTAGTTGGCAACATTCTCCAATCAAAGATTATATTCAAGCTTGATGACTAGTGCAATACCTGGATTTCTAATAATCCAATTTTGTATTATGGCTTTTTCTGAAGGAAAATGAAGCTTCTAGCCCAGAGATTTTTAGTAGAAGTAATCATATAGGTCTATATAGGTTATCCTCGGCTACAGGAATTCCAAGCTGCAAATGAAGCCTCCTGTACACCTCTGAGTTTATCAAAAGTTGCAGCTGTATGCAGGATTCCTTTTAGAATAGAATAGAATAGAATAGAATAGAATAGAATAGAATAGAATAGAATAGAATTCTTTATTGGCCAAGTG
>JANHFM010008866.1:18641-40834 GCA_032468115.1 Grayia smithii
TCTTTTTGACTCGTGCAGTATACAGGTCCTCAATGGAAGGCAGGTTGGTAGCCATTGTTTTCTTTGCAGTTCTAATTATCCTCTGAAGTCTGTGTCTGTCTTGTTGGGTTGCAACAAATAGATTTTAAATAGATTTGCCTTTCCATTATTGGTGGTCCTCACTTACTGACTGTGCAATAGTTAAGACCAGCAGTTTCATTGCTAAGTGACAATAATTGTAATGTGATGTGAACGTATTGAGTTACAATTTCTGCTCTGGTTATTTAAGCAAATCACCCTGTCTGGGAACCAGATCAGACAATCCAGCATCCGTGTCTTCTTTGTGTACATTCTGTTTGTTTCTCTCTTTAGGACTTCCAGTGAAATGTTGTGCTCACCACTTGATTTGAAAAGCTACAGGGAAAGCAAGTGTGTATGAATATCTTGCAGGTTAGGTCATCATTATAGATCCCTAACATATATTAGTATCTCTCTGAGAAAGAAACCCCTATGATTATTTGCTTAAGGTAAATGGCTTTCTTAGTGTATGTGATTAGTTATATATGCTTTGCTTTGAGAATGTTGGAATTGGATTTTCAGTCACAATAGTCTTTTCTGGAGGTGGGGAGTGCAATGATTCAGCAGTTAAAGATGGTGAGCTTGTCAGCTGGAAAGATGACAGTCTGGATTTGAGATCTGTGCAATGGGGTGAGCTCCTGTTCCTGCCCCAGCTCCTGCCCACCTAGCAGTTCAAAAGCATGCAAATGCGAGTAGATTAATAGGTATCACTTCAGTGGGAAGGTAACAGTGATCTGTGCACCCTTGGTGTATAGCCATGTTGTTCCCACAACCATGACAAATGCCTCGCTCCCTTGACCAATAAAACAGAGATGACAACTGAGCCTTAGAGCTGGACATGACTGGAAAGGGAAACCTTTTCCTTTAGTATTTTCTGACACATCAAGGGTGATTGGAGGGGTCTGCTTTCATAAACAAATCAGCTATACAAGAAGAGAGACTAAGTTATTTTTTCTTCAATTTTGGACTTTAGGCTCTTTTAAGAAAAAAAAAAGTTCTTCACAGTTGCACTTCATTAAGATGGTCAGGCAAGGGATTTTAGCAGTCATGTACATACAAAAATAATCACAACTTACAAGCTGCTTTTGCACATGGAAAAGAAGAGGGGAAATATGTTGGCATGCACTTGTAAAGATGATTCATAGAAAACTAAGCTCTCCTTGTTTGCTTTCCTGGATTCCTACCCACTTGCAAATGTTCGAATGAAATACTCTGAAAGCTTTGCAATAAATAATGTCCTGACCAACATTCCATTCCTCTTCTAACAACGAATACCATTCATCTTGGCAGGGATTCGGGAAAATATATATGTATCTGTTTCAATGGGCCCTGAAATAATAAAAACCAGTAGGATATGGAAGGATATGCATGGTGGATTTTGCCATTAGCAACTGCATCTGTGGTTTCAGATAACTATCACAATGCCCCATGCAAACAGTATCACAATGGGAGAATTACTGTCAGTCACCTATAGGATGTCTACTAATAGGTTTACTTTCACAAGCAACACTTATCAAAACATATAGTTTTGAACAGCAGATCCACTGAATGAGACTTCTTTAGCACAGGGGTGCGTGCAAAGGGTTACATGTAATGCCTTACATCAGCCACAAAGCAATGCACAATTCTTCACATTTAATTTTTATGGTCAAGCTTTCCTTTAGGGGAATGTCAATGGTCCACACCTCTGTGTTAAACAGGCCTGTACTTTGGCTTCAGGAACATTTCCTGAAACCATTTGTAAAGTTATAGCACGCTGCCAACTGAATCATTTGGCTGGTCTTTGAATAAGATTTCTCGAGTTTGAAAGCTGACCTGATTTTAATAGAACACAGTTAGTGAAATATTTCTTACACAGGAGGCATGGAAGACATAGCTGTTTGATAGTGCTTGAAATCTGATGCAAAACCAGACAACCCTTTTCTTTAGTGGACATTCCAGCAATACTTCAAGTCAGAAAAACCTCATCGCTGGAGAGCCCAAATATGCTGTTTAGTCATACTTCTTCCGAAGAACTGTTCCCATATTTTCATCAGCCTGTCTTCAAAATAACTTTAACAGGACAGTGTCTTTAGAATCAAGTAAATAGTAAAAGGAAAGCTTAGGAAGGGAAAGTTGTTTTACAGAAAACTATTTCAAAATAATCCTTCGTTTCTCGTATCTACTGTACAGCTCAAAACTATTTATTGTGAAAACTCTGTAGCTCATTATAACAATCTTCAGGATTTCATCTCCATGGATAATAAAATAATGAAATATCATAAACAGTATGGTTTAAAATAGTTCATGATAATATGCTTTTTTTCCTTTACTAACTTAATGCTGCTGCATTTTTCTACTTTTTTTTTCTTTTCCTTTTTTTGGTCTGGTTGGTCTCTTTTCTCTCTTTTTTTTTTTTTTGGTGGTCTGGTTAAAAAATGGCACCTGTATTCAAAGGGTTAGCTTTTGGTGCTGCTTAATAACAGAAATATATGTGCCACCTCACCATTGTTAAACCTAAGCGCACAAAAGATTGTGTTGTGTATCCACTAAAAGTTAGGGTCTAAATATGGATGGGAAAGGAAGTTACTCAGTGGTGTAATTCATTCTTTTAATATTGATATTTAAGATTCTCTGATCAATGGAGTGGACAACTGTTCTGCATGAAGATAACTATACTTGGGACGTAGGATTAGAATTGGAATACAGGATATGTTGGATTCAGTTGTCTTAACTGAGTTTTTATTGGTAGTATTGAGTTGTGACCAAAAGTGCTTTTTCAGGAGGCAACTGGACTTTCTTGTTTTTTCTTTTGAAGACGTTTCACTTCTTATCCAAGAAGCTTCTTTAGCTCTGACAGAATAGTGGGGAATGGAAGGATTTATAGTCCTTGCAGACAGCTGGTCATTTGCATCTTTTTAGAGGGTCGTTGAAGCACTTGGAGGTTTATCAGATAAACTGGATGAGAAACAAAATGACTTCAAAAGAAAAAACAAGAAAGTCCAGTTGCCTCCTGAAAAAGCACCTTTGGGACAACCATGACTTGGATGACTGAGAATCTCTACAGACTTATAGAGTTGTGAGTATGTAGCATTGTGCAGACTCTGAGCAGTAATTTGTGAGACACTTTCTTCTTTCTTCACCATTCCTGTGGCATTCCTCCTGGGCTGAACTCTTTCCTTATGTTTTCAATCAATCACATCTCACTCCTCTCCCTTTTTGTCTTCCTTCAGGCGAACGACCTTTTCCTTGTACATGGCCAGAGTGCCTTAAAAAGTTCTCTCGCTCTGATGAGCTAACAAGGCACTACCGAACCCACACTGGGGAGAAGCAGTTTCGATGCCCACTTTGTGAGAAGCGGTTCATGCGGAGCGACCATCTGACCAAGCATGCCCGTCGCCATACTGAGTTCCACCCTAGCATGATCAAGAGATCTAAAAAGACCAGCTCTGCCTCCTTTTGAAGGAAAGACTACAACCAGGGGTGAGGGTGGGGAGATGGCCGTCAGTGAAAAAAGCAGAATGGATCAGCACAAATATGTCCACCACTGTACAGTAAAATTCCCTTCCCCCCAACTTGCATTTTTAAAGCACATGTAGCTGGAAATTTAAAGATTAACATTTTTTTGTTCTGTCCACCCTGCTGTGCTACCAACCACAGTCTTAAACCAGTGGCTGTTGGGTGGGTGTGGGGAGTGGGGGGGGCTGTATGGGGATCAGCAGAAATAATGCAACTTTTTATAGTTTAAAAAATCAACACTGGTGTGTGGGTGCATGTGTGTGAACACAGACACACACACACACATCTGTATATAATTATATGTGACTGGGTGATTTGACCTGTGACACCACAGTAGTGATTCCAAGCTCTTTGTGATTGCTGTGTCATGGAGATGTTTTGTTGACTAATGTAATGCTGCTTGTATTTTAAAACAAAAAACAAAAAAAAATCCAGCTTAGTGAAACCACTTTCCAATTCACTTAAGTATTTTTCAAGTAAAGCAAAACAAAAACATCGTAGCACATGATAGATGGAATTTCACCTTTCTCTCTCAGTGGTCCACCCTGTTCAAGACTGTTAAGAAAAAAAAAATCATCGCTCACAGTACCAGATTGGTGGAAGGAAACTGTACTTTTCACCAAGTTATCCTTTTTGAGCTGCTCTTTTTTTTTTCCCAGTGGAAACATGCACAGAAACCAATTATGAAACCAAAAGGAAAACAAGAAATCAGCTGGCATCACACACAAGAGGCTATTCTTTGCCATGTAGAAAAGAAACAATGCAACCTAAATCATGCAAAGAAATGTGGCAGAAGTATGAGACTATTTTTTTTCTCCTTTAGCTGTTCCTCGACTTTCATCTGAAAAGCAACCATATACTGTACTGTACTATATGAATACCACTACCAGTGCTTTATTCTGCTGGGTTTTGTTGGAATGAATGCGTAACAGCAGCAACCATCTTGATAAGCTACCACTTTTATAAAAGTTTTTTTCTCTCTCTCTTACGACTCTTTTTCTCAATGGTGCATTTTCTTCACCTCTCGCCAGAATTCTGTCTCAGCTAATGGAACTATGCGCATTTGGAGTCGGTAGAGAACCGTTTTCTTGTTTTATTTTCTCCGACAGAACATTCTCTTATGTGGACGAAGGCAACTAACACTAATTTTTTTAAACTACTTTTTAACAGTCTTCTTTTTCATAAATTGCAGCTGTTGTACAGAGTCTGTGGAATAACAACCAAACTAACTGCAAGTCGGAATTCAGACTCGGATGCAGGAGGTGTGTCGAAATACCTTTCATGACATAGCCTCACCACTATGTACCTTGCAATCTCAATCCTCCGTATCAGGCTTGATACAGTTAACGATAATGGCAATATTTCATCTGTTTCAAATGCTACGGTTTGCTCTTCGGAACAGAGGCACCATCCACATTGGAGAAAAGCTCTTGCATCTAGCCAAGCTGTGTCATCTTTGTTAATGTCGAAAGCATGAACCTGACGAAGGTTGTAATCCATGGACGTTCCTTCCCCCATCTCTCGTGGTGATGGAGAATCATGTTTACAGACTTCCCTCCTGCCCCCTGTCCTTGACTCTTCTTTCTCATGATGGAAGGAGTGGTGCAACTGTCCTACGTAGGGCTAACTTTGTGGGTGAGGAAATCACACGGTAGCCAGAGGGATTACACCTGGATCGGTTTGCCCAACTTTGTAAAGAATCTGTACATACAACCTTGTAAAGTATACCTGCTATGACAGTATCTTGTTCTTGTTTCATCCGATAGAAAGCTAGCTTCCTAGAAAAATAAAATAAAACATCTCAGAGAGTAGAGTATTCTACAATTGTCTGTGGCTTCCAGCACTAGAACTCAGTATGCATCAAGCATTTTTACGTGTGGCTCATTATAAAACCTGTCTATGCGAAAAGAACAGCTTTTAAATAAAGGTGTTGGGGCAATGAACAACTTAATGGCATTTCAGAAGCAAAAAGGAACGAGTGTTCTTCAGTGAAGACATGTCAGGAAACCAAGCACACTTTCTACCTCCGTTTCAACTTCTTGAAACGTTTGTTTTATGATAAACCAAAATTAATTTCTGGTGTCCAAAATAAATTGTAGGGATGTTTGTTCTTCCTTATAAAAATAGGTAGCCTGGCTCTTTCTATTGCTCTAGTGTTAAAAAAAAAGTATTCTGCTTTTATCAGTACTGTTAATGCTGCCTTGTTTAATAAGGGTGAGGACTATGTGGTTGGTCAGCAGCTCGCAATGTGGTACTATTCCAATTGCCCTCCCTTTCTTTATGAAACCAATCCTCCGGAGCCTAAGCTCTAGTCTGAGTCCTACTAAACAGTTTGCCAGATCTTTACTGTTGCTTTGGGGTAGGACAAGTGCAGTTTTAGCAAAAGAGAGCCCAAAAGCCGAATGCTGTTATTCCACCTTTTGTACAAAGCAAGCCACAGGCACTTAAATGGCACCCTCCTTATCAGGTCACAAAGGCAGATGAGAATAATTAGGTTTGGTGAAATGGTGGTTAGGGCACTTGCCTGTCTCCTGACAGCTGTGGACTTGATCTTTTAAGACACATGGCCACCTCCAGTCCACCCGAAGGTTCTAAGTTGGTCCCTTGGGCTGGAAAGTCCTAGACGGCCAAATGGTGCTATTCATGTTGCTCCCTTGTGGACTTCAGGTCAGGGTATAGAAATGATGGCTTTGCCTTCACACCAGCCAAACCATTTGCAGAATAGTTTGCCGTGACCTAATTTGGCAGCATATATTATTTGAACAACAAATCATAGGAACTGCTCCTCTCATTACTAAAAGAATTCTTATGGATAAATCCAACCATAGGATGTATAAAACACTGACTAGGTTGATTTTCTTAACGGCTCTTCCAGCTATAAAAAACAGTGACTCCCCAATACATTTGGGATTCACCTTTGTGATATTCTGGTCATCACAATGAGGTATGCACGATCCTGGTGTGTTATTTCTAGTATTGGTGTGGCTACCAGTTTGCAGTAAGTAGGTTGATTGACATGTAGGTAAACCCATTATATGCTACTGTGGATGTCTCCACTAATGTGCATTGAGATGATAAACCTTCTGACTTGGTAACCACTAAACATGTTAGATCACCCCACTTTCTGTAAACAGCCACAAGTTTCTCCAGCTATGATGCAGGGGAAGTAACTGCCATGAAAACTTTTAATTGGGGCTATCATGCATACCAAGTTAGGCTACCAATTGACACTGGCCTGCTTCCTATATTAGTTTTAGACAATGTGTGCATAACCAGGTCTTAAAGGGCTGGTCTGGCATTCGACAGCAAACAGGGTTAAGAATCTTGGGCATGATTAGTCTGCTGCATAAGTCATGTAAGACACCTGATTTGCAGTTGTTGGGGCAAAAGGAAAAATAAGGTGCTTAATTCTTACCCATTCACTGTTTTCTTCTTCCCAAACAAATCTGTTCCTCAGGCTGAATCAGTTGGTAATTTGAAGGGCAACTGAGCAAGATTAAGCATGTATAGTATAGATCCTTGTCCCAGCAAACTCTTTTCACTTTGCCGCAGAAGCAAGGATTTCTTCAACCCTGTTTGCTGACAACTGCACCCAGCTGCACTATAATTGTTAAAACTGTTTTTAGGTGGGAAATGTAACTCCCATGGCTGTGCCCCAGAAAAGAGATGTACGGCTCAAGCATTCAAGTTTCATGAGGTTACTCTCAGAAGCAGGGAATGTTTCTTTGGGTTTTAATCTCAGCATGCTTACTTGAAAGCCATGTTCCTTCAAATGAATGAAACTTGCTTTCAAATAAATCCAGTAAGCAACGGGATGCAAAATATGCTTTTTAGGAGTCTTCCAAAAGTAACATCAGAAACTACCCAAAGTTTATTAACCACTAACAAAATCGGACACGTTTGTCAGATTTGGTGTAAGAGTAAGCAGTGACTTTCACTTGACAGCACAGTGAAATAGGTTGCAATCTTAGCAAATCGGAATTTGAGAAGAGGCTACAGCAGGTGTTGACAAGAAGGAAAAATCAAGTTCTTGGTGAACTTTTTTGCCAGGCCACTCTGGAAATTCTCAAAAGAGTGCTGACATGAATGCAGCTCCTCTCCTCCATTCAGAAAGACCTTCCTAGAGAAGCCATGGCTTTAAACTATAGCTATACAACATCTTTTGTGAACAATTTTGATGACTTCTATACAGTCTCTCCTGTTTGTTGATGGACTTAGCCCAGTATGCACCAGACGTACTTTTCAAATGCTGTTTTATTGCAGGTTAACAAATCTGTAACACTGTAAAATACCAATCTTTACAACTTTAATCCATTTTATTTTTGTACAGTATTCGTATCCTTTCTAAGTTATTTTGCTGTCCTGTTTTGTAAATCATATGAAATTGTAAAAAAAAAAAGAAAAAGAAAAAGAAAAAAGTAGGAATAGGTGTTTTTGTACATATGTATATAAAAAATGTCCAAATACTTAAAAAAAATAAAATGAAACAAAATGAAAAAGTTGCTTGGGATGATTTGTATCAGAGTTTGATTGCTCAAAATTGGATAGTACAGAAAATAATGAGACGAAATATCTATTAACAATGGAGTTGAATCGCTCTCCCCATTTTCATTCTTCCAGATCAGCAAGACAACTCCTTAATCTTGCAGTCACTTAAAGCCTTTGGAGTTGAAATTCAATATATAGAGAGGCCATTATGTTGGGAAAGCTGATTTAGACAGATAAAAGTAAAACAAGCAATTAAAATGGCAGAACTGCAAGATGGATAACTTTTTTAAAAGGTAAAAAAATGGTGAAGCTGGAAAGAAACAAAAATCAGACAAGCTTATAGTTAAAACATCCTGATGTTTTAAGAAGGCAGGTTTAATATGTCAGAACACATACACCAAGTTTCAGGAAAATATTGACTGTCTAGATCAGGGATGTCCAATCTTAGCAACTTTAAGACCAGTAGACTTTGATGAAGGTGAAATCCACAAGCTTTAGGTATTTGGAGTACAATTCTCACCATCCCTGAAAATTGGCCACACAGAATTTATGGGTTTGGATATCAACATCTGGAAGTCCCCAGATTCTTCATCCTTACTCTTAGTTCCTGGCACCTGCTAACAAGCTTTTGATAAATCTTTTGCAGAAATCTGGGAGGTGCCAATATAAAAGTTATTTTCTGCAATCTCCTCATCTTGACTACGGAGGTGTGGGAAGAGCCCTTTAAGTAGCTCTCAACTCAAGAGATTCCAGGCCCTCTAAATGATATTGGGCTCTTATTTTGAAGACTTTGCGTAAGCTTTCAAGATTTTCCCAAATGCTATACATCTTACCCGACACCCTTTATTGATGCAGCATGTTACCAAAGTCAAGGTAGGTGCAAGGGCAATCCTTCCACCCCAACTTCTTCCACCCCAACTCAGCAACTCAATCCTCAAGGTAGACCAATTAATCCAGAACTGACCTCACTTCCAAGTTGTATTTGTAAAATACAGCATGCATTTGGATTAAATGTGAAACTGTTGGTTTGTTCCTTCCATCTTCTCTGATGTGCTGGCTGTTCTGTCTGACACACAGAAAGAAGAGTGTGTGCCAAGATAAGTCATTTATTTTTTAGTCTTAGTTTCTCTTATTTTTCAGGGATTCTCATGCAAGTTTGCAACAACAGGATGCTGCTTCAATAGGGCAGAAATGGCCAAAGATGAATTTTAATACCAGATTTAAGAACAGTCCCCTCCCAATCGTAACCTTATCATTAGGAAAAGGTGCAGACTTTGCTGTGTCATCTTCTTGTGCTATTTTATTTCATACCGTTTGTCCCTATGGGTACAGAGGCATGTATACATTGAAGAAATAATCAAATTAAGCGATAATTCTTTATTTCATGGATGTAAATAGCTATTGTGACATACTCTGCTTTGATTGTTACTTTTGATCATGTTTTGCAAACTCAAGGCTCCAAATCTAATGCCTTCCGGAAGTATTAGCCCAACTTTTCTAGTTTCCTAGCCAGCAACCAGCATGACCTTTGGGAGATAGGAGAAATAAGTACATTTCACTTTGGCTAACAGCACCATATCTCTTTATTTATGCTAAAAAATCAAATTTGGTCCCGATTCAGATTATTTAGTGAAATCTAATGTATCCGATAAAGTTCTTTTTTCCAGGAATGTTTTCCAGGAATCTTTTAGAAATGCAGATGGAAAAACCTTCTATCTGAACCTTGAGAATTCTTTTCATGGTTTTGAAAAAGTGAAAAAAGATAAATTGCTAATTCCCAGATGGAATATTTAATTCAAACCTTAATAGTCTAAGGTATCAAATTTTTTCTGGTATTCGTTATCTTTAACTCCTTGCAGGAAAAATATGATTAGTCTGATTATATTCTAGAGAGGTAAAGAATGCCGGGTACAGCCCATAAGATAACAACATCAACAGTGCTTTCAACAAACAGGACTGGGCCTGAAGGAAAAAATGGATATTAAACCAATACTTTTAAAATCTATTATTACATTACTTTATACAATGTTTTCAGTACTAGAAACAGCAAATATTCATTCTTGCTTAATATTTTAAATTTTGCTTTGTAAGGTTCATTTTACACAACAGCATCACACTTTTTTATCAGCCCTTTCCCAACATAACTTAGATTGTCCATTCAAATGATTTTTTTTAAATTTGTTCCTGAGCCTTCTTCCATTATTTGCAAAACAGATTGCAAGTCAGAGAATAATAATAAGTCCATGAAGATTGCCGTATAATCTTAACATTAAAAATAATCCTAGCCAGAAATAAAGAAGCAATAATTTTAACACTTGTGCACCAAGAAAGTCAACAGGACAATATGCAGAAGTCAGCATCTTTCTGAGCCTTACAAAAACCCTGTGGTTATTTACTCAGAAATAAGCTCTATTGCATTAAATAAATCTACTCACATGTAACTCTAAAATACTGATTTTTTAAAAAAATGTCTATAGCTTCCCAACCTGAAAACTGCAACTTCAGACAATGTACAAAGAATGATTTTAAATGCCTACGCCTAAAATCTAGCTTATTTAATTCATATATATGTTCCTTATATAATCTAAGATGTAAGGTTGTGTGTGTTAATACTGTAACAAGAACCTTGATTTTTGGAGTTCATAAGCACATCCAGCGAAAATAACTTTGTTTATAATGGCAAAAAACAGGGATGGAAAAGTTTGCCGAGTAAAACACAGACAATGATTGCACAAGAGAATGTCACTTTAGGGCAGTCTTTCCTAATTTCATCTCCTCCAAATATGTTAGATCTGTTAGCATTCGGTATATGAAGTTGGGAATGACTGTAAACACCACATACTATAGACTAGGAGTGTTTAAACTTGCGATGTCACGGCATCGTCACGTGACGTTATCTTAACTTTTCCTTTGCTAAACTGGGCGTAGGCGTGGCCAGCGCATGACACATCTGGCCCATGGACCATGAGCTTGACAGCCCTGCTGTAGACTATCACAGGAAATCATAAGCTTGGGTCATACAATTTTTGGTACTGTCTGAATGATGCTGAAGTCCAATTCCCTGCAATTCTAGCCAACGTGCTCAATGGTAAAGGAATATGGGAATTACACTTAATGACACCTGGATGGCAAAATGTTGCCCAACATTGCAAAGGCTAATTAGGTTATTTTACAGACTATTGTTACCTGCAGTCCTATTTGCAACTCTCTCCATCCAAACAGCCTAAATCCCATTCCTTCTCTGAAGTTGTAAATAGGTAAATCAGTCAACATTTATCTATTTCAAGCAGGAAGATAAGCGTCTGTGCAGGAGTTCAGTGTTGATAAAATCCAGCTTATCTTATCTGCAATTTAGCAAGTCTTGGTGATATTATTATTTTCACAGGACCAGTGTTTCCTTCCTTTTTTTTTCCCTTCCTGTCTCAGATTTCCAGAAGTGGCCACCATTGATGTAATTGGTCTATATTCCCTGCAGCCAACAGACACTTGCTATAGAGAAATGCAGTCCCAAATAGTTTTCAGATGGAAAAGAGACCTTCCTTTCATTCTGAAAGTTGAGGGCATTTACCCGCCTTCCCTCCCTCCCCACCTCCTTCCTTTAAAACCTTCCAAGTCCACATGGCAAAGTAGATCTCCCACAGATGGTATTAGAGTGACCTCTGGTGGTAAACTAGAGTCAGTTCAATATTAAGGAAAACCTATACATGTAGAAGTCAAATACTCTGAGCACAGCAATTCGAGTAAGAGAACTGAAATGAACCTAATTCAAATTCTTTCCCTGCAGCCTCAAAAACTACTCTTGGTTGCTTGTAAGCATTCTTAATTTTTGCAATATAATTTAAAATGAACATGAGGTTCCTTGTTGTTACCAGTATTAAACAGCTGGTTCAGCAGTCCTCATCAGACTCTTAGTTACGCTATCTTCAGCAACTTGGCTGAAGTTTCCTTCTCATTTTTAACTCCTCCCAGCAGATACTTTACTGAGCTGCATGATGAAAGAACACTGTAGCTAATCCATGTTGCAAGGGCACACACAATGCTATACACAAAGACACAAAGTCTCTGTCTACAAACGGGAGTAATAAGTGCTCTAGAGTTCCAGGAAAAGGACGTGATGTAAGCAAACAGAAACGTTCTCAGGTGACAGTGGAGAAAAATATGAATTCTATATCTGTCTGGTCCCAAAGCCCAAAGTAAAACTTTTGGGTTTTTATATAATGAAAATCAACTGATTAAAAAGGTCTATACTTGCTATTTAACTCTTTGGGAGAGAAGGGACAGTTTTCCCCTTTACTTTCCTATAAAGTTAGTTATCTTAGGTTTTTTTGGTCAGTTTCATAAAACAATAGTTTTAAACAAGGAACATTATCCGCTCCTGTGCTCTTAGCCTCTCAGTATGAAATTATTACACTAATCATAGAGATATAATTGAAAGGGCTTCCTTTTACTATATTTTTTTAAAAATAGGAGATGGCCAATTTTATAAATAGGTGAACCGAAACCCTGCACATTGATACAGGAAAAATAATAATTAAAATAACAAAAACAAATCTACAAAAGAGCAGCTAGAGTTCATAGTTAACAAATGTTTTGGACTAGTTGCAAACTTTATAGCTTAAAATTTAACCTTACAAGGAGGAATCATATATACTACGAGGTGCTAGAGTCAGCTCATGAGAGCTGATTGTTAAAATTTTCTAGTATTTTACAAGGTGGTTGAGAGTGGAGCTAAGCAAATGCACTTAGCATGTTGATCGATCTGCAGGAATGGAGCAGGCAAAGCCAGTTCTTAAACATTTGTTAGCAATTCTCTCTTTCTGTGTGTGTGTGTGTGTGTGTGTGTGTGTGTGTGTGTGTGTATAAATAAATAAATAAATAAAAAAAAAGTAAGGAGGTCACTTGAGAAGTAACTAACTAAACCCAATAAAGTATTTACTCTTGAATACCCATACCTCTGCACTTATTGCATTCTTGCATTAAATATTCAAATTACAATAAATGTTATGTATTCAGAATTAAATAATCATAGTGTCTTATGGGATTTAGTCTCTCATACTTTTAAAATGCAGTTTAAAAATTATTATGGAAATTACACATTTTTCCCATTCCTCTATAATATTATCTACTGGAGATGGATCTAGCTCCTTAGGTTCACAAAGACAAATTCAATGTCTCTTGTTGACAAATATGCTTTGGATATGCTAATCAAAAATGATTTGAAGATTGAGATACTTAGTGGATATTTTTGATTATTAGAAATATCTTAAAAATTGAGTCAGTTTCTATTGCCATATTAACAGGTATTAAAGAACTGAAAATAAATTACTATTTCCCATATATATTTATTATAAAAAAGAGATTTGGCATTTTTCCCTATAAAAAAGACAAACATGTGGAACAAAATGTAAGTATGTCCCATGTTGTAAGAATGGTACCGTGTATAAAATTATCAGTCAAGCAAGTGGTTGTTTCTAATTCTAAGATTAGGATAAAAAGACACTGCATATTTTATATATTTCAGAAATGCTTGAAATTATCATCATTTAGCAGCAATTGGAAACACTATTTTTCATAGTTCAGTATCCCATAGTTATATAGAACAGATATTTAAACAGTTAAACATCTTTGTTGAACAGATTTGGTGAACCTACCAATTTACCAGTTAATCCAAAGGCTGTATTTATAAGGCCGTATTGTAACAAATGTAATTAAAGCTTCCAAGTTGTGAACAACTGGCAGAACATTTCTTTTTCAAATTCATCTAAAACAATTGATTGCTGATAAGAAAATATACCCTTTCAATTTATCAATTTATCCCCCAAATTGGTATCTACAGTTCTTCAGAGAAAAATAAGCATAAAAGAAAAAGTTATTGTTTTAGTCTTATAAAACATTGGCTATCAATGGCTTTTACAAGAGAGAAATTGTGCTTTTAAGAAATACATTCATTCTTGACCTTTCCAAATATTTTCAGTTTCAAAAAGGAATATATATTTTACTGCTAATCATGGTTGAAATCTCCGCCTCCTCCTAAAGAAAGCTTTTGAGTCCCACTTGTTTGATTCTAGCATAGATGATCCATTGTAGACCAATAATACGGTCATTTGTTCTCCATAACTCAGATTCTGCAACAGCTGTTAAGAAGCAAGAAAAAAAGTATCTTATTAAACAATCTTATTATTTATTCTTTACCAAGCATACTTGGTTATTAGTTATCATATACTAAATGTTTCCCATAGCAGCTACATTTCCTTTTTCCCTGGTATTGCTATTGTATTTGGATCAACAATATAGACAATATTGCTAGCTAGGTAAGATAATATATGCAGAATAAATTGATAATAACAATAGAACTATTGTTACTATTAATCCCTTTCAATCTATTAATCTATTAAATAAACACTATATTAAGATATTAACAGCTCCAGCCAAGATAATTTTTGCTGTTGACAGAATATATAAATAAAGGAGACAGAAAAAGAAATAGAGGTTTTTGGTGCACTCTGAGTTTAATTGTTGAGCTATCTTTATCGAAAAGAGTATATATGCACAAGCAAAGATTAATAAAATAAAAGCAAGGCTAGGAAGAGATACCAGTACATATTACTAAGATTTTAAAAAGAAACAAAGAAATTGGAGTAATATCAGTAAATATGTTTCCTAAAATTTTTGCCAGAAAACAAAGAAGCTTCAAAATAGCTTGAAACTAATATTATTGTAAGTGGAACCTCATAAGACTATCAGTAAAACGAGCACTAAATTTGGCAAGAAGTTGATGGAGCGTATAGCCTCCCACAATAAAATTTGTTTCAGTTTGTATATAAACTACCTATTCAAAAACTCCTCTCCAAATACACTAATAATAATCGTTTACTAATATATTCATGGGGAAGAATTGTTGTTAGGGTATATAGGTAGCCCTCGTTTAACAACTACAACTGGAACTGACAATGTAAAACAGCAACTGCTGTTTTACTGCCAGCATCTCCATTAACTCTGCTTGTTGGAAGCAACTGTGAAACACGTAAATGAAAATCACATGACCTAAGGACACCACCAATGGTCGTAAATGGCCACCAGCTGTAATCATGTGGCTGCAGGGATGCTGTGACAGTCATAAATGCGAGGACCTGTCATTAAGTTCCTTTTGTCATAACTTCAAATGGTTGCTAATCCGGACAGTTATTAAGCAAGGACTACCTGTCCATTATTACCTGAGAGTTACTTTTATTGTGTTCAGGGATGGTTACTTCTGATTGCTTACATTTAGTTTATAAAACTACCCCGAGTTTTAGCAAACATTTTCAGTATGTAGCCCTTGAGCATCCCTTGGCTGTTGGAGCGAGGGGAGGAGACAATGTAATATGTCTGGGGATATCATCACATACTTATCCATTTGGGTTGGAAAGATTTTGCATTTAGAAGTTGAATCTGCCATGCTATTTTTTAAAAATGTAAATAATTCTTCAAAGAAGTGGCTCCAAATAGATACCATGAAGTAGAATATCATCGGAGAAAAGGAAAGAACTGTTCAGACTCTGCTTGCCAATTTCTCATTATCTGATTTCCTTTCTTCTAATTTGCCACCAAGCCATGATAATGGCTGGGACATTCTGGGAGTTGAAGTCCACAAGTCTAAAAATTGCCAAGGTTGACTTAAAGCTAAGCCTTATATGTTTTTAGAAAAGTATTATGTTAGATTGTTATCAGTATTACTTATTTTCTAATAAGGCAATCCAAATTTAAAATCAGAAATGGGGATAACTTTCATTGTTCTGTAGTTTTTTACAGAGTAATCACTCTCAATTATTAGACCAATACATAATATTATTAGGTAGAATAAAATAATAATAATAATTAGCCAGTTAGAAAATCTGCACATTGACAAAATTTCCATCTGTCAATTTGCAAAAGGCCACACTGCTTGGACCCACACATACACTACGCCGATTCATTATGACCTTCTACGTTCCTGGGAAGAACTCAATGAGTATGAAGGCCAACACCAGTAAAGAACTGGCAGCTGTGACTTCGTATTTTTATGAACATATAATAATAATCAATATACACACTTCTCCAAATTAAATTGGTTTAGTTCCAGTTTCAAAATTGTGTGTGTGTGTGTGGGGGGGGAATGTAATTAAACGTTAAATATTAGGTTAAGAATGAATATGATGATTCCTGCAAAATGGAAAAAGATAAGCTATAGACAGATTTTTCTGTATAAAATCTACAGAAAGATGCAGAGTTTTCAGCCACACACCTTTGGTGTAATAAAGAAGTATTGTGAAGTGCTCTTTTTGCAGGCAGTTTCTACCACCACATCAAAGACTCTCCTTTCATTAACTGGATCCATTCCCTGTAAAAGAAATAAACAGCAATATTTTTTCACTGCTACAGAATACAGTGAAGGAAGCTTTTGTTTCTAGTGCCAGCATATATACCTGATTTATTTCATCGACGACTCTGAAAGGGCATCTGTTGAGTTCTTGCAAAGCCATTAAATACAACATTGTGGAAACGCTTCTTTCTCCTCCACTCTGATGGTAGGGAGTCAACTCATGAAGTTGCGTGCTGCTACGGAATTTGACCCTAATCCGAATCCCATACTTGTCATATTCCTCCTGTCAAAACACAAACCCCTGTATTCAGATTTTCTTCAAATATGTACAGTCCCTGACTTAATCATTTGAAAAGAGAAAATGTCACATCAAGGCAAGGTTTGCACTAACCCTAATTTAGAAGCCAGATCAAGCCCTGAGCTTCCAAGCATATGAAAAGCAACAGCCGCACACCTTGATATCAATCTCTACTTTGCTCTCACTTTAATTCCTGATGACTGAACTTCCTGATGACTGTGCCTCTGTGGGCACAGAAAGAAACATAACTATGGTTTACTGTTCAGACCTGGCAAACATGATTTCAAAGTCTGGTGGCAAATCGTGGTTTGTCAGTTCTGATATCCCAATTACACCATAGTTAAGCTTCTCCTAAATTAGAGTTCAGGCATTTAATGTGGGCAGGATAAGCAACACTGGATCCTAGACAACACTGTCATCTTTCCCCATGCCATTCCCTAGTCTCTATGCTGTGCTTAAGTGTCAATCCTGCAGGAAGACTTCACTCATGTGAATGTGAATGAAGAACAAGATTAGGGAACCGGGTGATGAAGCCAGTGTGCCCTTTACACCCGTTACTGAGCAGGGCTTCTATCAATGCAATGGAATGGCTGGAGATCCATGTTGAAGCTACCTATGGAGAAAGGTAAAAAGAATACAAACATAATTAAGAAACAATGCAGTACAGGTAGACCTCGACATACAACAGTTCATTTAGTGAGCATTCGAAGTTACAGATGGCATTGAGAAAAATGATTTGCGACCATTTTTCACACTTATGACTGTTGTGGCATCTCCATGGTCATGTGATTTACATTCAGATGCTTGACAACTGGTTCACACTGATGATGGCTGCAGTATCCCAGGATGTGATTGCCTTTTGTGACCTTCTGACAAGCGAAGTCTATGGGAAAGCCAGATTCATTTAACAACAGTGTTACTAATGTAACTGTGGTGATTCACTTAATAACTGTGTTGTCGTATGGGGCAAAACTCATTTAACTAATTTCTCACTTAGCAACAATTTTGGACTCAACTGTGAATGTAAGTCAAGGACTATCTGTATTAGCAACAAATAAACACCTATTTTGTATATTGTTCAAATGCTTCCTCAAACTAATCTTTAAACTGCTTCTGAACAATAAAAATATTTCCCTAACTATTTTGCATAATTTTCAGAATAAATAATCTCTTTATTTTTCTCTTAAATTCGTGCCTTAAGTTGTTGCTGGGGCAACAGAACAGGGGAAGAAGTGTTGGCACTGTTACTAGTGTTTTCTTCACCTGCTGAAGGAAAATCCAGCATGGAAAAATAATTCACCTTGCTTGTTATCAAAGCCAGATATCTCACTAGATACTCTCAATCAAGTCTTATGTCAGTCAGATGGTTTGTAAATTTCCTAGCAGTTCCTCCAGCAAAATAAATGAAAATTATGTCAAAAGGTGTTATTTTTCTTTAGAAGGACAGATTGCTTAATTCTAACTGTGGTTTTCTGAATTATCTGTGTATTGATACATATGGATTATTTGCTTGTGCATAATCCTTTTATAGCTGAGGTAAACTTTTCAATTGGAGACATACTACGTATGAATGGAATGCTTGCCGGGTCTATGACAACTTAAATAAATAAACTCGCCACCGCCTACTCGCTGTAGCCTACTCTCTGTAACCATGGAACATCTAGGCCTAGGACAATGCAATGCAGGGTTAGTTACTTATATTATTCATCAAAACATTACAAAAGCTGGAATGATTTCCTTTGATACAAGAGATAAAATAATTTTGATGAAAATGCGGTCAACAAAAAAAAAAAATAGAATTAAGTGAATCCCATGGCAAGTTGTCCTGCAGCGAGTTGGCCATGGTGAGTTGGCTATAGAAAATTGGCCACAGCAAGCTGGCTGTGTTGAGTGGCCATGACAAGTTGGCCCATTTCAGTTCTTGTCTCAATGCTCGTAAAGCCACCGCAAAGGGAACTGTAGGGTAACAGATACTCACAAAATACTTGAGAGGGGAAGGAGGATGATTTCATGAATACACCGTTTACTACTTGGAGACCCAGCAGCCTGTACATTTTATAGTATGTATGGGTGGATACAAAGTTTTTTTAATGACTGGGGGCAAGTAACACAATTAGTTTAATACTGGTCTTAGGACCAATAAACTCCTCCCTCTTATGTATTGACCAGGTCAAAAAACAGACACAAGAACTACTGAAACTCTCTAAACCAAGAACAAAAGCTTGAGAGCTACACCAAGTTTTGTCTTGTCTTATAAAAAAGATAAAACAAGGTTATCTTGAGTTTCTCACCCCTTTCTCAGGGCTGAGCAGGTGTTTAATTAATCACTCTTACATTTCTTGTTCAAGGCTACCTCTGTATCTCTCTACATGGCTATAAGAAACATCTCAGTTAGATGGACACTAGAATTAATGAAGTTGACACCATGACTACAGACCACAACTGTATCAGAAGCACGTCACAATTTGAATAATTTCTGATGTCTAGAAAGGACAATTCCTTCAACAGGAAGGTTGAAGGAATAGGAAGGTTGTTTTGACTATTCAATTGACAAATTACCATGATATCCATTTATATCCATTCTAAGAAGCAGACAAAGATGGGCTGTAATAAAAAAAAATTGGGTCATATAATGCATACCCCAGTTACACTGGACATCTAAAGACTGTAAATTCTTTCTAATAGTATACCTGGTGACAAGAAGAGTGTTACCAAGAAGATTATGTCAGAAAAAAAATCAGCATCATAAAGGACAGACATCTGAATTATACAGGTACAGGGTTAAACATTAAAAGTTCAGAGTTCCCAACCACAGCAACCCCATGTTGAGTTTCTGATGATAAAAAATACTGTGTACTATGGCATTGTTTCCAAGACATATGTGATAAGAGTTATGAGAATTACAGACTGATTTTAGAGTGATGGCAAAGGAGGTTAAAATGGATTGAGATGGAAAAATGCTTGAGAAAACATTCTGTGTCAGCTATGAAAACACCAACAAATTCTGCCCGGAGCAATGGCTGGAGTAAATGGTCATGAGGTAAACTTTTACAGACAATAGGACTAATTTTCAATACTTCTAGGTGAGAAGAAAACAGAAAATTAAGTCAAGATGACAGAACTTTGGCTGTCTGTCACTGAACATGGCATAAGAGATTAATTGTAAAACCAGTGTGATGTCTGCTGTGAAACTAGAACAAAGGAATCACACAGTGAGATAGAGGGAATAGAGATTTGGTGATAAGTATTTCCTTTTGCTCTAAAGTACAAAATCTGCCCTATTGGTAAATAAGTGAATGTTCTGTGAAACAGATGGAAAAGGTTTGATAAGCTCAATCACCAAAGTGCTATTGGGAAATTAGCAGAGCCACCTGGTGGTGATGGCAGCAAGGAAGACTGGTAGAAAAGCAGAGGGTACAAAGGCAAGGAAGAATTGTGAAAAATCTTACATACAGAGTGATGTCCTGGTCTTTACGTCAGACACAAGCACTTCATAGGAATTAAGGATTGCACACCCTGTTCTGAAATAGAATTGGCTAACCAGGAATCACTGCTAGGTATATGGATCACAAGAGATATAATGGCATTTTAAGATGCATTAATTCTAAGAGAGCAATACCTATAGGAAAGTCTGGAATGAGCAATAGGTGGGAAAAGATGACTGAAGTAGCAATTGTCCTGGTATCGTGGGAAAAGTGCTATGTTATTGCTGAATTATAATATCCGAGGAGGAATTGAGATAATGGATGTAACAGAGAGATAAACTTAAGATTGTTTCTCTTTTTAAAGACAGATTTAGATGTCCAGCAGAAGCCCCTTAGTTTTGTATTTCTTTGGTTCCTGCAGTGCTTCAGTTAACCAATCCAATGAGATGCAAAGGACTATCAGGCCAACCCAATGGATGATACTAAAGCTATGTGACATGGAGATAATGGTTGCTTAAGGCCAAGAAGAATGTGCCCAGAGATTCTAAGGAATCAGGCACTACTGCACTACTTTTTATTCTCAAAGTAATCAGAAAATTTGCTATGATGAATGAACTTTATTTTTCTCCCAAAATGAAATGCTTATTAATATGACAGATAGATGATACCAAATAGCACATGTGTATTCAAAGTATTTCTATGAATACTTATGGATTCTCCCAAGAACTTATTGCTGGAACTGGGGCCGGGCCTAAAAATCGTTCTTGGTGGAACACAAGTTTTGACTTGATAAGCATACTAATGTGCAGCATGTGACTTACACCTGTTTATTTATTTATTCATTGTATTTTTATGCTAACATTTTTCTTTCAACTCAGGGGGGTTTATATGAACAATTCCCTAATTTATCACAGCCACAGTAACATAATTTGGTGACAGAGGCTGGGTAGATTCAGAGTCGCCCAGTGAAGTTTGCAATCCAGTCTTCTAGTGCAGGCGTGGGCAACCATGGCAACTTTATGACCTGTTGGATTTCCAGAATTCTTGGATTTCCAGAATTCCTGATCCAGTCTTGCTACAATCATATTTGTAGCTGAATCTATTTATTTTGCTCAACAGAACTCAATTACGCAAAGTGAGCCAGACTATATTTGGATTACCCTATTCCTTTCAGTATGCTCTATGCGCCATTACTTTTTAATTATGGCAAAAGCAGTTCATTGATGTCCCACAGATGTTTTACAATGCAATTTGCATCAATTCTGCCAATATGGCCAGTAGCAAAGGATTGTGGAAAATATATTCCAAAACATCTGTCCCCAAACTGATGTGCTACTAGGTAGAGTTCTGTTAGTTTTTAATGTAGAGTGAGTATTCAGTGTTGCAGTTGAAATCACTATTAAAGTTGCATTGTGACCACGTTATTCACAGATCTTATACATGGACTGCTAGAATTTAACTAGGAATATGATTTTTTTTAAAAGTTATATATCCCACGGAAACAAACCACTGCCTTGGATAGTTTTTTGCTAAATGAGTATACAAAGCTGTAAAAATATGCACCCTACTGGCCATTGTTTAATTGAAAAGCCATAATATTATGCACGTGGGAGTTGTTTTCCCCTCTATAAAGGAATACATCACTTTTATAATCATACCTCATTTTCTGCATGAAGATCTATCTCCCCTGCACACTGCATAGAGCTAAAAAAGCTGCTGAACTTTTCATTGATTTGGTCAACCATCCTTTTCAAAGGGTTCAGCCACCTTTCCTTAACCTAAAAAAAAAAAAAAGACTGGTCATAACGGAAGTGGCAATAAAGATTCCATCACCAGTAGTACACAATATGCCAGTACAAAGTATTCAATATATTACTAATTAATAGTAATTAATTAATTACCGTATTTTTTGGAGTATAAGACGCAACTTTTTACCCCCAAAGAGGGTGAAAATCAGGGTACGTCTTATACTTCGAATGTAGCCCTGGGAGACTTGTTTTTTTAAAGCATTTTTACAGCCTATTTGGTAGAATAGGCTGTAAAAAAATGCTTTTAAAAGTAAAAAAAGTCTGACAATCAGGCAACT
>JANHFM010008872.1:35463-49449 GCA_032468115.1 Grayia smithii
GAAGGAAGGAAGGAAGGAAGGAAGGAAGGAAGGAAGGAAGGAAGGAAGGAAGGAAGGAAGGAAGGAAGGAAGGATGAATCTCATTAAATTTTAGCATATCATACTGACAATCTCATCTGATTTCAGCATCCTCCCCCAAGAACCAGGGAAAGATGTTCAATTCTTTCTGGATTTGACAGTAATCTTAAATTTCAGTGTTGTTAATTAAAAAAAACTTGGAGTGCCTGGAATAATACATTCATATGCTAGTGCCCAGCAGCTGAAAAGATTGCAACCCTTATAATCTAATTTCTATATAAATGCAAGAGATGTATAGCTAGTACATTCCCAACTAATGGCTGACTACTCACTTGGTCAGGAGGGGAATAAAATAAAATACATTAAGAAACCAGGGAAATTCTAAAGAGCTTTCAGGAAAACCTTTGGATCCAAAAGGGTCTTAAAATGTATTTTCAGTTTACCACTTTTACATTTTTTAAAAAAAAATGTAAATACCACCTGCTAATAATCTACATGCAATGGGTTCCTGCTCCATGTAAAGTCATTAATTCATCAGAATTTGTATACCTCTGGTTATTTTTGCTATTTCATTACAAAACACCTAGAATGGGGATGTACTTGTAGTTATAGTTACACATTGATGAATGTAATTGTTGAGGGGCTTTCCTGTCCTGCCTTGCAGGTTAATAGGTGCCACTGCTAACCATTTCCTTAACTTCTATAACAGATGGATAGTGACCTGTCATACTACTAGCCTGGCTCCATTATTTAGTTTATTGCCATCTTGTATCATGAAATGCTTTATGTTCCAATACCTCTCTTTTCACCATTTTCATAGCGAGGAATTTATAAGCCTGTTCAGGGAGCAGAACAGCAACATAATTTGGTATCTTCCGCAAGCAGCCATCCTGCTGCCACTGATAAGCTTTCCTAGGAGGGCAGTGATGAAATTTAGCACTTTACAACCCTTAATTGGCACATGTCTCTGTCAGACATATGCAGCCACTGGGGGAATGCCATCTGACAGTCTGGTAGGCAGGTTGACACCTTACACAAGATCAGGTTGTTTTTAAAAGAGTGATATTAAAATGAAAGCATATCATCAGATTTTAGTAGTTCAGAGATTAGATAATAGAAAACAGAATATAGAAATAGAAAATAGAATATTTAAGATTCTTCATTTTTTTTCAGCAGTTTAACTTCGCAGTGTTCAATCTTCTGCTTGGTATTGTATTGGTTCAATGTACCAGTACCTCCCCAAAAGCCTACCATTTGTTATTATTCAGTTACACCATATAACCCAAACATTGAATTACAGTAAACTATCTCCAAAACTGAATCCATGATATAAGAAGTAACAAAAATGAATAATAAACATGGAAATGAAATATGACATAGAAAATGAACGTTAAAATATAACATGTAAAAATATTTTTTTTCTGAAATGATAATGCCATTTTTAAATAAACAACAAGAGGATAATGATGTAAAGATATATATCAAGCTGGTAATATGAGAAATTAGACAATTGGTTAAATATTATTACAAGCACAAGAGATTTGTATTGACTGACACACTGTATGTAATTGTGAGGAATGATGGAGTTCTTATCTTTTGTTTGTCTAAAAAATAAAAATAAATTTAAAAAATGATATAAGAAGTAACAAAAATGAATAGTAGTACTACTTGATTTAGCTAAATTAAAACCAATACCATAGGACCACGTCTTAAAGCAGGTCAAGTATGACTGATGAGATGTGATTGCAGAGGATTTTAGAAGGTAGGCAGAAAAGGGAATATGATTTCAACTTTGGAAACAGGGAAAATAGATATACCACAACTAGCAGTAGCTACTTAGGCCTGGAAGAGAAGATTCTCCCACTACAGGTCGACATCTCCAAAGTTAGAAATACATCATTCAAGACCAGAAGCAGATAATGGACTAACTTCAAAGGAGAAGATTCCAAAGGGGTTTGGCCTTTGAATTGCCTCTTTGAGAAACAATAAACCATATCGAGAATTTTCCTTTTTCTTTGGTTTTTGTATGAGTACCTGAATGTTGGGGTTCTGTGGAGATGAGCACTTATAAAAGCTGAAAAGATGGCAGTTTTCTCTTTCCTCCATGGAGAACAATGCTGGGATGGAGAACTTGGAGAAGAGTCTTGTCATAAGATTAAGAAGTGTGTATGTGTATGTGTGAGAGAGAGAGTGACACAGAGAAAGAGAGTCAGAGGCAGAGAGAGACACATAGACAGGCAGACAGAGAGAGACAGAGGCACAGAGAGACACAGAGACACAGAGACACAGAGAGACACAGAGACAACAGAGACAGACAGATACAGAGACACCAAGAAATAATAGTGTCGAGCATCAACTGGCTCACCACCAACAGTCGCACACGCTGGGCCCATGATGACGAAAGAACACAAACATTATGCACCTGGGCACATTGGGTTTTATGGGACGGTGGTCCTAAATGGGTAGGAGGTACACACCGGTATTGGTGGTGGGGACTCCTTGGATCTGAAGATGACGGAGTACAGTCCAGATGCCTCATGAGCTACACAATAGCTGCTAGGAGGTTTTGCAGTCACTAGGAGATGACATCACAGCTCGAGCGATGGGCTACCAGCTGGGAGGTGGAGTGCAGGATTTAAATGGGGTGGAGATGGAAAATGTTTTAAAAGGAACGCTGAGAGGTAAACGCTCTCAGCTCTGACTTTACACCGATCGTGGATCCAGTTTCGTCTATGAACTGCTTGGAAGCCAAAAAAATAAACCACCTTTGCACCAGTTATTTGGTGTTGGTGTTGGTGTCATTTATTTGCAGCGTCGGTCCCAGCTGCTTAGAAAGCCAAGAAATAGTTGTTTACTTCTAGCAGTATAATAGACTAACCATTTTTCTGGATTAGGGTTTTACTAATATAATTAATTGAAAGGTGAGACAAGGTGCTTTCCTCTTTACTATGTTAATATTGTTTGATGGTGATTTGCATTTGGCTGAATTATTTATATTTGCTGTTTGTTTCCTTTTCTAGTTTGTGCTATATTTTCTAACTTTAGAGAAAATTCTAATTACCGTAGTAGTCTTTATTTTCACCCAGTAGAACAGTGGCAGGGGAGAAAGGGAGAAGAGGTAGAAGTTGTTCTGTTAAAAGGAGGTAAAGTTCATTCAGTTATAATGGTTAATCCTATGCATTTTCTACCTATCAAGATAGTCAGGTACACCAAGTAAAATTACTGATGCCTTAATACTCTTGGATTTCACCTTGGTCTTGATTTTAAAAGATAAATTTTATCATCTTATGGTTAATCAAGGAGTTTACTAGTGTGTGGTATGGAGACTAGACTAAACTAGACTAGACTACACTAGACTACACTAGACTAGTCAGATATGTTGATCAGTGCAATAGTCCATACGAATACCACATTTTTTCCCCATTATCTTGAGATCAGCTTTAAGAGCATTTGCTTCATTCTGAATGATCACATAGTAGTATGAATTCTGCCACTTTATAGAGTCCTGATATAGATTCAACTGGTCTTCATAGGGGAAGGAGTAGCCCTTTTTTGTTATTGTCTGAGTAATTTAAATGTCATGCATATCTAAGAATATACCATTGGATTGTCTCCATATCTTCCATGAAACACATCATGCCTTCCATCTGATTTTTGTCTTGGAGGAAAATAGCCATATATAGATTTCCATATATGGAACCCTTGCCATGTACAGACAACAAAAGGCTATCAGAATATTCTTTCAAGGATAAGGCCAGATTTAATTAATCTTCCATCTAAGTTTGATAAATTATTCCAGTATGTTTTCTCAAACTTAGTTGATTGGTCCAGCAGCAAGCTGACTACGATGTATAACCCCCCAAAAAATCACAAAACTTAATGCAGTAGCTCATAAACATCCATTATCCTATACAGCAGTGTAATATATGGAATGTGAACAATGAAGAATTATGACAGTGGATGGTTGGAACAGCCTTTGAACAAATCCAGGAACAAATTTGGTTAGCAACAATAGAATCATCATTATAAGATCTGTGCCACCACAATGTGAGAGAAGAAATTTCATACAAGGGAGCTCAAATTGAATATTCACATGACAAGGCTATCATTTTATGTGTGGGCTGAAAATCTAGATAAATCTATTTCATTTAATGTTTCTTTTTGTTTTCATATTGTGTTGTTTGAATGGTAAAAGGTTAGTTTATATTTAATATACTTTTTTTTTCCTTTTCAACTGTTGCTAAAAAAACCTGAAGATGCTAATGAACAAAGACATGCATATTATGTTTTTCTAAATGTCAGAATGCAAGATGGAAAGAAAAGTTGTAATGAAATAATGCATTGCCCTTTTCCCCTTGATTTCCAATTCCCCCACCCCCATCCTGCATCCTATTTCCAACTTTTATTATTATCCTAATCAACACAAAATGGTAATAGGAAGAAGAAAATAACAAAATGAAAACGAAAAGATCACTGGAGAAAGTAGGTCGCCTGATAATGTCTCACATAGTGAACCCTTCAGAAATATAAAAATGTAAAAACTGATTCTCAACTTTGATAGGACTACTTATTTGGTTATTTCAATTATAAATTATTTTGGGGGACCTCACATAGACATTTTGCAGAAGATATTTGCAACAAAATTAAAAAGTGCTAAGTGCCTTAAATGAGATGTAGGAATACATCCTACAGAATTTAGGGAATATCTTTATACATGCTTAAATTGCTTTTGTCCTGCTGCCTTGATTCTACGATAGTTTTAACTGATTCTAACACCTGTTCAGATTAAGAGTCTTTGGAAACAGGCTACACTGTTCTGGACTACACTGTCCCCTTCATTTGTCCCCTCCCAGCTATTCCTATTCCAGGAAAGCAATTGCCGATAATTTTTCTTCTTCTGGGTGGGTCTTACAAGAACATATTGGGTACATATAGGTACAAGTTAAAGCATCAAAATGCACATAATGCAGACACAGCTACTGGTTTTAAAATATGAAAAAAACAACAACCCAACACATGATTGAGGATAGAACAGCAGTCTTCCAGTTCTTTTTGGCAGATAGGAAGCAACAGGTGAAGCTAGGGGAAATTACATATAGTATCTCGGCAGGGCTGTGTGCTCTCTCCACTGCTCTTCTCTCTATATACCAATGACTGCATCTTTAGAGATCCCTCTGTTAAAGTGTTGAACTTTGCAGATTATAATACAGTCATTGGCCACCATTCAAGATGGTGATGAATCTGCATTTAGATGGGAAGTTGAACAAGTGGGCCTGTGGTGCAGTCAGTTCAATCTGGAGTTGATCATGCTTAAAACTGTAGGTATTAAAATGTATTTTAGGGGCAGTCCTTGTATTCTACCACTTCTTACTATATTTGAAGCACAGTATCAGTATCAAAACCCTTCAAATTTTGGGAGTTATATGATGTCCTAGGATTTGAAATGAACACCTAATATTAGAACCATCATTACTGTTCTTCTTGTGTCAACTCAGAAAATTCAGACTGCCCCAGAAGCTATTGACACAGTTTTACAGAGGAATTATTGAGTCTGTCATTTGTATTGTTTTAACTGTCTGGTTTGGTACAGCAACCAAACAAGGCAGGTACAGACTACAATGGATAGTCAGGACTGTAGAAAGAACAGGTGCCACCAACCTGCCTTCCATAGATGAGGAGTATATTGCATGGGTCAGATAGAGGGTTGAGAAAATATTTACAGACCCCTTACATACCCCCTGGTATAAACTGTTTCAACTCCTCCTTTCAGGATGCCACTATAGGCAGTGGTGGGATTCTACCGGTTTGGACCGGTTCAGGTGCACCATTAGTTCTAATTTTCAGCTGTGAGCAAACCGATTGGCTCCGATTTTGAGGTGGACCCACCTGCCCATCCCTGTGTTATATTCACCTACATTTCTGTTTCTGCAGCCCAGCTAACCGGTGCAGCAGACTGGATTGCTGCGCCTCAGCTGTTTTCCTTGTCGGCAGCAATGCGGAAGGTGAGTTTTCTCCGAACTGCGCACACACAAGCAGCGTGCGTCTGGTGTGTGTGCTCTTAGCAAACTGGTTGTTAAACCAGTAGGATCCCACCTCTGACTATAGGACACTGCATGCCAAAACAACTAGATACAGGGACATTTTTTCCCCTCATGCCATCACTCTTCTGAACACCTAATTCTCACAACACTGTCTAATGTATATGTATATTTATCCATGCAGCATGACTGTACTATTATCATAATCCTTCTTGTTATCTTTTATTAATCCCCTCTTACTTATATTAACAAATTATGATTATTCGGTTCCTTTATATATACACTGAAAGCTTCTCCACTGGAGACAAATTCCTTATGTGTCTAATCACACTTGGACAAATAAAATATTGTATTTATTGTATTGTATTGTATTCTAGTATCTTAATTTGATATTAATTTTAATAAATTATATAACTGTGATTTTTTTAAAGAGATGAACAGAAGTATCACATAGAAATAAACTTTAAGATCAAAACAAGCATGTGTTTTTTAGGAAATAAAGTTTTCATGGAAGAAAAATAGTATTAGTATATTATCCTAGTATTGTGATGGCAAACCTATGGCACACGTGCCACCTGTGGCACGTGGAGCCATTTCTGCGGGCATGCAAACCGCACCTAGGTCAGCTCCACTGTGCATGTGCGTGCATATTGCGCCAGCCAGCTGATTTTTGGGTCTCTGTCGCACATGCGGGAGACACGCACGCATGCCCGTGCCATCCCATCCCTCTCAGAAGTCTCCACGTAGCCTGTTTTGGATGCCAGGTAAGAACACGGCTTGGGTGGAGGCTATGGGAGACCCTCCGGAGGGCCGGGTGAGGCCATTTTTGCCCTCCTGGAGGCTCCTCTGGAGGGCGAAAAACAGGCCTAGCAGATGTCTGGAAACAGGTCATTTCCAGCCTCCGGAGGCTTTTTGAAGGCCTGCTAGGCCCAAATTATTGCACCGCATTATTGCACAGAGGGGCAGGGCAGCACATGGGAGTTGTGTACGCATGTGTGGGAGGGAGACGAGATTTGCAGGGGAGCATTACTTTATGGGTGTGGGTGGGTACATGCGCACACATTTTTGGCACCTGAGGCAAAAAAGGTTAGCCATCACTGTCCTAGTATATAGAATAGTACAGTGATGGTTTACCTTTTCTGGACCGAGTGCCCAAAGCGCGCACGCGCGCAAATGCATGCACGTATGCCTGAACCCCCAAAATGCATTGTGTGTGTGCCCCCCTTCATGCACCCCCCATGTATACACAAGTGGCCCCCCGCACATGACCTACCATCGCGCATATGCGGAAGAGACCCAACAACCAACAACTGGCTGGTGGGAGGTGCACGTGCATGCACAGTGGAGCTGAACTGGAGCGACGGCTCATGCGCCACCTGTCGCACACGTGCTATAGCTTTATCATCATGGGTATAGTATATTATGTTTTCCTTGTGGATAATGTATTTATATATTGCAACCCCATATACTCCAAATAATACTTCGTTATTCATACTGCCATTGCCTTCATTCTCCTAAACTTCTATAACTTGGAAAAATAGCACATGTCAAACAACCTGTTTAAAAGTATACATGAGGAAATATTCTGAAATCCTGACATTACATGACAAATAAGCTTTGTATATCAATGTCTGCCACATTTTCGTACACACTGACACTTATTTACTAGACTTTTTCAGCAGGTTTTATTTATATTTGTGGCTCACAGTACCTCCTCAATAATTTTAATGGTTTCTATAAACCCCTGTCATGTTGATAGATTTGGAGCAACATGAAGTTACGGGGTTTTTTTAAACCACTTTCTAAAGCAAGATGAGAAAATATTGTAATAAGAGAAAGAAAAGTTAGAGAAAAAGGCCTTCCTTAGAAACTAAATCATTTTGGCAGGGGAAGAAATAATTAAATACAAAATGTAAGTTTTCAGAATCACAAGCTAGGATTAATATTTTTATATATATTATACCTGGCAGTCTTATTCTAAAGCACATAAACTTCTAAAATTAGCATAAAATGAATAATTAATTTTGGGGTTTGCTGATGTTTAAACAAATGGCTTTCTTGAAAAGAATGTTCATTCAAGCAATAAATCACTGCCTGGCTCCTTGTCAAGAAGAAAAAGATACCACTTGACAGAATTATTGAATTGAGCAGTATGGTTACAAGGCAAATTGCAGCAGAGATAAAGGTAGTGAATTGAACTTCGGTAACAGACTGGCACCAGAATAAAGCCATAATGCAGAAGAAAACTTATCAACTAACATTTTTAGGAACACATTTTTTAAAATTTGCCAATTACAATAGTTACTGTTTCACCTTTTATGATGCTGTTTTTATAACAAAGCCTTTCCCTTCTAGAAAATAAATATCTTGTAGAATTGTTATAGACAATTTGTGTTTTTGTTTTGTTTTGCTCTATCTTGAAGCAGATTAAAGACTGGGCACCAGTGGTGGGTTGCCCCCGGTTCGGTCCGGTTCGCGCAAATAGGTAGCGGTGATGCTGTGACGTCACCGAACCGGTTCGCAGCGTCCCAGACCCGGGCCCACCCACGCGCCCCAACTCACCTTTTTTTAAGAAAATCGCCAAAATTAGCTCTCTGCGCATGCGCAAATTTCAGGCGCGCGTGCATGCATGTGCACACACGTGCACGAAGAGAACCGGTAGCGAAGGTGAGTAGAACCCACCCCTGCTGGGCACATCAAGTTGATATGGGTTAATATCTGTATTAATCTGACCATACTTAGGAAGTAATGTGTGTATAAAAATATCTGTTAGTAACAGGGGTGGGTTCTACTTACTTTTACTAGCGGTTTGTAGCGGGAGCGCATATGCGCGCTCGCTTTGTTCGCATGTGTGCGTGCTCTTCTGTATATGCGCAGATCATCTTCTGATGACATTGGGATGGGTGGGCGGAGCCTCCCTCCAATTTTACTACCGGTTCTAAGAATCCGATAGAACCAGGAGCAATCCATTACTGGTTAGTAACCACTATTCTTCCAAACTGCAATATATAAACAATGGCTTGGTATTTTTCATTAAGATGTTGGTTTAATGACATCAGGTAGTCTCTTTCCATTCCATTTGTTTTATTTATTTCTATGGAATGTACCTCTTGCAATTATTGTAGGAAAAGGAAGTACTATATACATTGGCTTGAATTCCTACAGATGGGATATAAATCCAACAAACAAGTACAGTAGCTAAACAGAGTATTCACAGTGTAGCTAACCTCTCCATAATAGTCTGTGGATAAAATTTAACCCATCATCCTTAAACTATCTCAATAAAACATGAAAATTCAAACAGAAAGGCTGATCTGTATGCCATTCATCTTCATGAAACATTTCTGCTTTGCCTAGCCTTCCCTAAAAAAGAAATTCACACACAGAGTGAAATACAAATACGCATAATCAGTTTATGAATGCACTTTTGCTCCAACCTCTTCTAAAAGTGCTAAGCCAACAAACTCATGCTAATTAATTCTGTTTCTTCCATGACTGTTAATCAATTAGTGGGGGAAATTACCTTTCACTTCTCTTTTTCTAAATCTTTTTGTTGTTGGGATTGTTTAAAAAAGTCATATTACCCATAATCCATCATGTTTTCAGGTTTGTTTAGTTTGAAAATATACTGTCACTGCTAACTTGCATTCTCACACTTATACAACCTCCATGAAAATAAGTCCATGACAGCTGCTTGAAAATAAGAATCATCTGGAGACCAATTGTAATGCAAAGGTCATACTTTCCAAGCTGTTTATAGACCGTAATTTGTAGAGGACTAATGTCACAGGTTGTCAATAATTCAAGGTGGAAAATTACAAGTCTTAGCAGGCTATCAATTGTTCCTTCTTCCTCATTTAAATCTTCATCCCCAAAGAGTGCTTCAATTGCCTTTCATTTGATTTTTTTAAAAGTTGAATTCCAGGTCTTCATTTGTTTATGGTAAAGACATTTTATGTAGTAAAATGTAACTAATCCCTTAACAAGCCCTTTGGGAATGTAAGCAATAAAAGTTCATATTTCAGAGCACAGATACGAATTCCCGCTAAAAGTCTAGTCCCACTAGGCTATTATATTAAACATAGCTTTTGGTTTCACCATTGTTGTTGTTGTTGGTGGTGGTGGTGGTGGTAGTGGTGGTGGTGGTGTGTGTGTGTGTGTGTGTGTGTGTGTGTCCCCCAAATCTGAAATGATAAGTCAAAATATCTACAGCAAGACACTATACACTATTTCAAAGCACTAGGCACTAAAGATTTATCATGTTGCATATAATCCAATTTTACTTATTCATGTAGAAGTAAAATTAATGGAAGCTATTTGCATAAAACTGGTGGGATAGGGCAACACTATTTGAATAATGAAATGGGAAAACATTGTTGTATTTAAAAATAGGACTACAATCACAATGATCTGGTAAGTCTAATTGATACCTATTTCAAATGTGTTATTGCATCCCAACTTTCTTTTTCTTTTAATTGGAACATACAGAAGTTTTTTTCTTCTCTTCTCCCATACATCAACTACAAGCTAGATATTACAAATAATTCACATGATTACATCCAACTCTATTCTCTTGGCTACAGTTGTAAGGAACTTGCAAAGGAGAGTTACTGCACAGCTTGATGATATGAACATCTGTGCCACTAAATAAATATTTGGATGGGAAACACTCCAGGAATCACGCAGAGATCAGCATGTTCATACTGTGGCTGAATTTCCCTTTGATGTCATACAGGGAAAGCAGTTCAGGTTGATAGCATTCTGGAATCCGGCATTGTCATGTTTGAGCACATTGCAAGGCTTACAAAAGATAGCTTTGTGGTGGAATTGTATGGCATTTAATTGATGATATGCAGTACATACTTACTGATCTGTAAGTCATACATTTCCAAAACAATCACTCTCGTTCAGGCCAGGCAAAAATATATTGCACTCAAATTTGTTCCATTTAATTATGTCTTGGGATGAACATTCATTGTAATACCAGTTGTAAATCAGAATCATACTAATTTATAATGCTTTTGGCACGGGAATTACCATATAATTACTGTGTCAAAGTGGGACTAGAAGCTTAGGTTTAACTCCATTCTCAGCCATGGAAGGCCAATCACTCTCTTTTTAATTCAACATATCTTAATTAGGTGATCAAACAAACTTTATTTTAAAAAAACAGACCGTTATTTTAGAAAGATGTTCTTTAGATTTATTTAATTATTTATATTCTTGCTTTTACACTTGAACTTTACTTTTTAAAGCAAAAGTATAAGCATAAAGGGTATTTTTTTATCTTTATGACAGATTTGCTTCTTTTCTCTAATCATTTATTTTTTTTCAAACAAAATATGGTCACTGTTCTCATAAGGTTTTGTGAGGAAAAAAATAGTGAAGAAATACTATGAGGGTCATTATGAGGAAGCAAGATTAAATCAAAATCATAACGAAGCATTTTTAAACTACTCCAGTAGCTAACTCTGTTTATATATACTATGTGCATAGAGATTTCTATAGGCAGAAATCAAAACAAATTTTCAGATGACAAAATATCACTGGCACAAGCCTCTCTGTGAATATTAAAATAGTTTTAGAGATTTACCCAGATTTTTTTATTTGCTTATTTTTTTATTGAGCCAACATTCAGAGGTCTATCCGCCTTCAAAGCACCTTCTGGACCTTTTAATTAGCCTCTAGATCAGGGAACATAGCATTTTCTAAGCCCAAGTTTAATTTTGTCTTTTATTTAATTTAAATTAGTTTTTTTAAAATATTTTCTACATGTTGATTATTATGTATGCCACCCTAAATCATTTTCTGGGACACAGTTATATGAATGTGTTTAAATAGCTAAAAACAGTTACCTGAAATATTCTGACAGGCTTTTGGATATGTAGTATGCAAACATACTTATCTGAATGCATGAAAAGAAACATACACAGGCAAACAACTTTCCCATTGGACACAAACATATAGAGACATAGATACAAACAGTCACCATGGTACTTACAGACTATATTTCTCAAGCTTCATTCAGATACCCTAATATAGCCTAACCTAAAAACCATCAGTGATTTTTCAGGGTCTTTATTAATAAAGGATAAGGGAACTAAACCATGATTCTTCCTTTCCTTGCCATTTGCAATAGTCCAATCATGAGGTGACAAGGGCATGAGTGACTGTGAGGAGAGCCTCCAGGTCCAGATAGGGTTGCAATGGGTGCACTAGGCAAACCTGTGCAAAAGTTCCCCTAGCCACATGTACTTCAGTGGCTATAGCGTGCCCAAAGGAAGTTTGAGCCGCTAAAGCAATGAGGCTAGAATATTCCTGCTTCACTACAATGTAGCATTCCTGTGCCAGGTTCTCCTGAATAGAAGTTCATTTTGGGATCAATATTCTGGAAAAGACTGAGTAAATAAGAGTAAGAGTAAATAAGAAATTGTTCAAGAATAGTTGCTACTCCTAAATTTGGAGTAATCATTTGCTGCTTGATCCCTATCTTTAGAGTTCATATTACAGTTGAGGAAGAAAAAAAAACCACATGGTAAATGTTTGGCCCTCAAAGTACTTACTATTCAGAGAGGAAGACATGAAACTAAATTAGCATTGTCAGAGGGTGTGTAAGATTAGATCTAAGGTGAACTGTAAGGCTAGAAAAAAGTAGCTGAGGCTGCTGCTGGCAGTTGTAATTAACTGTAGAATCAGTGTTTTCGCAGACACCCTTTGGTGACAAGATGTGGAGGTAATACATATCTGTTTTGTAGGCTAAGAAATGTTTTGGATTGAGCAATCATTGTAGAGATTGAAGACAAATAGGGAAAAATTGCTTCTATTACATTATCTCCAAGTGAGCTATTTTAATATGCAATAAGACTATCAACTTTTAAAGCAAAATATTGGGTATAGCATTCAAGATGCTAATGGTATAATTATCAAAATATCCCTAAAAGCAAAATTTTTTGAACAATTTTCTAGTAAGAAGCAAAATACCCATGTTTAAAATATCAGATCAAGATTTTAGTAGACTGGTAGATAGTACCAGCTCAAGGGTCTATCACCTCTAATCCCACATTGGCTCAAGGTGCCACCTCCTGCTGATCATTTTTAGAATGTTTCATAAGGAAGGGTGGCATTGATTGCCCCCTAAACTTTGGTGCCCTAAGCCAGAGCCTATTCAATGTTTGCCTATAGTCAGCCCGGTTGGTATGGCACACAATTCAAAACAATAATAATCTCCTTTCTGCAGATACAGAAGATAAAAGAATTACGTTTATTGGACTACTAATTGTCAAAAGGGTTTAAGAAAGGAATACTACAACAGAAATTGATAAAAATCAAAATCAAGAAAGAGAATCCTGGATTTGTATTATATGAAAAACATACTGACTTAATAAGTTGCTCATTTAAGTGCAGCTTGAGCCCTTTCCTTTTCTTTCCTTTCACAGAATTACCATGCAGTCAGTTCAGTGTCCTCTTTGACATTTGAACATAAATTTTGGGAAACTTCTTCTAAGCAATTAAAATGTTAAACTCCTGGGAATTTTTAGATTATATATCTTGCTTGCCTAAGACTCAGCAACTCTGGAGGTTGATGTGTTCAAGGAGAGGCTAAATAACCGTTTTGGGTGCAATGTTTTAATTAATTTCTGCATTGTGAAGTGGGTGTTGAGCTTTGACACCTTCAATCCTATAATTCTGTGTCAAACATGGATATCAGTGTCTATAACAGTGGTTCTCAACCTTCCTAATGCCGTGACCCTTTAATACAATTCCTCATGATGTGGTGACCCCCAACCATAAAATTACTTTCGTTGCTACTTCATAACTGTAATTTTGCTACTATTATGAATCATAATGTAAATACCTGAAAGGCAGGTGTTTCCTCGACCTTTCTCACAAGCGCAATGGCCCACATCTAACAAAAATCAGAGTCTACGGC
>JANHFM010008872.1:57037-67687 GCA_032468115.1 Grayia smithii
TTAAACTAGACATACCTAATCGTTACAACCATTCTTCATGTGTTTTAATCATCTTTGTTATTCTTTTCTGTACTCTTTCTAGAGTCTCAACATATCTTTGATATCGTGGCAACCAAATTCACTGAATTCACAATTCAGAACAGTTATGGATTAATGGTGATCGTCCATATTTACCTTCAGTTTAAAGTTGAAATTACATTCAGTTGGGTGGGCTCCTTTAGTATTTATTGGTGAATTTTCCTTTGATCTAGATCACAAGTGTCAAACTTGATCCCTTCACATGACGTCACATTACTTATCACAATTTTTTTGCCTTTGAGGAACTGGGGTGGGTGAGGGCCTGGATGTGATGCATCTGGCCACTGGGCTGCCAGTTTGACACCCCTGATCTAGATGAAAACTATTTGGGAGAAATTGCTATATATAGTCATTTACTAGAGTTTAGGGCCAACATATCTGGATGATCACTAAAGATTTAATGGCCCCCTTACTTCCATCAAATGGTTTTCAGTATTTGTTTTCAGTACATATATACAACCCTACCTAAATTTGGATTATTTGTGCATTATGACAAAGGTTCAGTCTTGAAGTCTTGCCTGCCATGTTGTAGATTACAGTGATTTTCAAGTTAATACACAATGTCTCATGGATGTGATTGCAAACTCAAATGACTTGTTTGCAATAACAATTTTTTTTGTTTAAATTAAATAAAAATTAAGTTTAAAGGAAACTTTTAGACATTCAGAAAATCATTAATTTTCTCTTTTTATCATCTCACTTTTTAAAAAGTGAGATGATAAATTTAACTTGAAAAGTTTCCATTTATCAGTTTCTTAATTCTCTAGTGTTCCAAGAGCATCTCTCTCTTTAATAATAATAATATAGTAGATACTTACTTATTGCCAACTTTTGCTGTTTATCCACAGTTTTTCAATGAGAATAACAAACCATGAGAATATTATATAGAATATGCTAAACAAGCCAACATATATTGGCTTAATTTTCAAGTGTATTCACCAAGCATAAAACTAAAGCACTGCCAAATAGGTGTTATTTCTCTATATGAGCACAAAAGTTTAATTCTTCAACGTGTCTCAGAAGTGGGTTTCAGCAGGTTCTGACCAGTTCTGAAGAACTGGTAGCGGAAATTTTGAGTAGTTTGGAGAACCAGTGGTAAAAATTCTGACTGACCGCGCCCCCATCTATTCTCTGCCTCCCAAGTCCCAGCTGATCAGGAAGAAATGGGAATTTTGCAGTAACCTTCCCCTGGATTGGGGAGGGAATGGAGATTTTACAGTATCCTTCCCCTGGAGTGTGGTGGGAATGGAGATTTTACAGTATCCTTTCCCTGCCACACCCACCAAGCCACGCCCACCAAGCCATGCCAAGCTCACCAAGCCACACCCACAGAACCGGTAGTAAAAAAATTTGAAACCCACCACTGGTGTGTCTGGTCTCTCAATAGCAGCAGCGTTAAAGTTCGCAAGACTTTCTTTTTTGTCCTTGCTTATTTTGATTTTGCTTCATTACTCTGATTTTCCAACATGCTTCAGAGGAAATGCCAGATTACCAATGGGAAATGATGCTTTAACCTCAATGATGAAAGAAGATATTTGCAAGCTTGATTCTGATACATTGGTGAGCAAAGTTGAAGGAACTATTACCTAGCTCTCTCCAACAGAGTTCTTGGTGCAATCTCAAACTCAATCAGGATGGAAGGAAAAAGTAGGTTCCATCTGCAGGATTACATCTTCTCATCTGGCAGCCAATCAGTTTTGAACACCTGTGTGTAGCATTGGGTGTCCTACTCATAGTTCCTTCAAGCTGATGATGCACCCACTGATAAATTATCTTTGATCCCCACCATTATTAACTATAGCAATTCTATGAAAGCATTTTCTCTGTTTCTCAGATTCTTGATGATAAGTGTTAAGATACCGTATATTCCGGCGTATAAGATGACTGGGCGTATAAGACGACCCCCAACTTTTCCAGTTATAATAAAGAGTTTGCCAGCCATGCATCTTACAAGGTCAGTACCCGGTGTATAAGACGACCCCCCACTTATCTGAAGATTTTAATGGGTTAAAAAGTCGTCTTATACACCGGAATATACGGTAAATGTACTTTTAAAAATGTGCCTTTCCAAAGTGTTACTGAAGATATTATATCTGTTTGGTCTGTTCTGCTTTTTAAGAGTGGTGTAGGATCTGGGGCTATAGTGGTGTTTCTCTGCATCTCTCTGATTTCTTTTCCCTTTCCCATGCTTTTTATATACCTACATGAAACCCAGATTCTTTGTTCAATACACAAGTGTTCTTTATGCAGCTTCTGGCAGCACCCTGAAGCTAAACAGTGATAGTGATAGTGCTGCCTGTGTAAATAGTTATGTAAGTGAAGCAGACAATTTAGTATTCACAGGAAGTCCCACAGATATTCAGGTCTAAGCTATTTAAAGCTTTAAAGTAAGGCTGTCAAACTTCAGATTGGGGTAGGGTTGAAGGCTACCCTTAATTCCTGAGTGACATGCCAGAGGCCACAATCAAAAGGAAGCTAAAAAGCAGGGTTAGGATACAAGTTAGGGAGGCCTGCATGAAATGTATTTTAATTCATATTTAATTAAAATTGAGACACGGTTTGGTGTAGTGGTTGGCCTAGTGAGCAGAAGACTGAGCATAATCCTGCCTTAGCCATGAAAAAAATGGCTGAGTGATTTTGGTCCAGGCAACTCTTTCTCTCAGTCCCATGCATCTCACATAATTTATTTTTTGTTGTTGTTGTGTACAAAAGAGGAAGAGGAAGGAGAACTGGCATGATTGCCATTTTGAGACATCTATGAAAAAAAATGGGATTAAAAAAATCTTTCAAAAATAACTGAACGAAATGACTTAATATGCTCGCTCCTACGTATTTAACATTTTATTGTTCTGAGATGCAGAAAAAAAGTGTCCATGTTTTAAAGCTTAAGGTCAGCACTTTGAATGTAAAGCTATCAGCATATTGTTCAAGATGGCAAAACCTCAGACAAATTGGCAGCTACTGCAATCATATTTTGGAGAAATACTATCCCAAAACTATTTGCTATCCTAACGTGGATTTTTTACATTAATTGAAGCTTCCAAATGCTCCATAAGGCACATTTGATAACTTAGACATCTTTCCTACTCCATTACAGCATCTGTCATCTCAGCCAACAATGGCTCAGATGATAGGATATGATTTAGGGCCGCTGATGGCAGCAAATCTGGGGCAAACAGGAACAATATGCTGATAGCTTTACAAGCTTTGTACTTTAGATTGAAGTAAGGAGAACCACCTTTCATTTTGACACAATTTACTCCCCACATGCTTGCCATTCTTAACAAGGTTTTATAGTCCTAGCATTGGACATGCACCAGAGAATGCAAAACGTATGGCATGTGACACAAAACACCCTGTCTGACATACTTGTGCTATACACTGAGATACATGTATATAAGGGGGATATTTGCACACAACCTTACTGCGCACATGTCATCATTTTGGGTGTCACCATAGTTTGCTGACTCCTAGACTCTTCAGTGTTCCCATGGACAATCAATGCTTTTGGATATCTTTTGATAATTCCCAGGTTTTCTGCCAGACCAACTTTTATCTTTTTTTTTCTCTTGGAAATGGAAAATTAATTAGCTGCTATACACAAAATACCAGCCTCTAGCACAGTGGTTCTCAACTTGTGTCGGGACCCCTTTGGGGTCGAACGACCCTTTCACAGGGGTTGCGTAAGACCATCGGAAAACACATATTTCCGATGGTCTTAGGAACCGAGACACCGCTCCTCTACCTGTCTCCAGGAGTGTCTAATAGGTCCTATTTCCAAGTAGGCACCATAGATTCTGATTTTCGTTAGATGTGGGCCATTGCGTTTGTGAGAAAGGTCGAGGAAACACCTGCCTTTCAGGTGCTTACATTACGATTTATAATCGTAGCAAAATTACAGTTATAAAGTAGCAACAAAAATAATTTTATGTTTGGGGGTCACCACAACATGAGGAACTGTATTTAAGGGTTGCGCCATTAGAAAGGTTGAGAACTACTGATTTAGAGGAAATTAGTAAACATAAGCAAGATGAATATCCATAGTTTAGCTCCTAACTATACTGTTTTATCTTTGTTTTTTCTATTGTAGTACTTTGGTGTATACATTTTCCCCCAAAACAAAGTCTTTTTTTTCCCAGCTACTACTCTACCTCCACTTACTTGTTTGTATATAGGAAGCAGTGAAAGAAAAAAAGCATGCTGCTTGCCTGTCTCTGCCAATCACATCCAAATACAATTGATTGAAGGCCTGCTTTGCTTTTTTAAAATCAGACAGGTGCTGCCACTTGCTGTGTTCATCAACATCATCATCCATACTGAAAGACTGGATCTTATAGAGAGCCAAATCCTAGCCTGGCGGCAGAGAACACAATTTTCTGGGCCAAGGATGCTGAGAATATCGGGAGGCAAACCTGCCCATATTCCTTAAAAACCACACTTTGTCTTGTTGGTATTAATTAATTAATTAATTAATTAATTAAGTACCCCAGTTTTGATACAGCCCATTGTATGGCGGGTTTCTATTTTGGCACCAGCAGTTGAAAATGGAATTATAATATCCATAATTTAGATGGAGAGACAGACATTGGTCCTGTTTGCTTCTAGTGGCAACAACCACAAGGATAATTCAGCAAACTGCAGGGTCAGAGCTAACCTTTTTTAAATTTGAAGAAGCAACTGAGTTAGTGTAACTATCTTTCTGGTTGGACAGAAAATTCATATTGTAATGATGCCATCAATGGTGTGTGTGTGTGTGTGTGTGTGTGTGTGTTCCTATTGTAACACCAGCTATACTGGGCTGCAGAAAAATGGGTAAACGTTAGATTACAGGAAAGAGACACTGAAAAATAAGCCCAGCCATCCGGCAAACATCTGCATTTGTACAGTTCCACTCTCATAGCCTTAAATGTAACAAAAAGACAAGTCTGCCACTTTGAAAGTGGTTTGTTAAATACACTCTTTATGGGATGGGGAAAATAGCCATGACAACTACCAAATCACTTCTATAGTGTCATGGCCAGCAGCTCTTCTTTTTACATGCTTGAATGCCACCCTTCTCTCTTTTCACATACTAGTCAAAAGGCAACTGCTGTCCCAATCCAAGACATTTCAGCATCATTTTTCTTCCAGGGCAGGCAGAATGTGCCTGAAATAAAAAGAGGATATGCAGTGGAGAATGGGATAAGTAATAACTACCTTACTGTTGAACTTTGTTTCTGGTTGTGAGAATCTTTGGCAGTATCCATTGATGGAAGTGAAGATGAGAAAATTATATATACAGGTTTAGAAGAAGTACAATGAATCACACCGTTAATCTGTTCTAGGCATATGGTTTAAAATTACACAAAACATTAAAAAAAAGATGCGGGAGAAAGCAGTTTGAATTATTAATCTGAGTACACATGCCTTTTTTCCAGTGTACACAGAATTAAAGGCAGTTAATCACCTCTTCATGTTTTAAAAGTAGGCCATTAAAAAAAACATAAACCATCAGCATTCAAATGTCATTATTTTGTTATTTGATATTGTTTTGCATATTGCTTTCTCTCATTATTTTTTCATGACATAAGCGCTTTTCCAAACTGCAAAGTATATTTCTGCCAAATCATTCTTTAATATTGATTGGATAAGGAAATCAATATTAAAAATATGGAAAAACAAATTCACCAACTTGCTAAACTATGCAAAACATGTTCTCTGTTTTATCAAAGATATCTTATCCTTTCAACCTCTCTCATTCTCTAAAAAGCAGAAATCATGGACAGAAGAATAGTTGATGATTACAGGAATACAATGCAGAGATAGGCATGATGAAGCACTATTTTGCCAGAAGTAATTAGTGTTGTGTATTTGAAAGATGTATATTGCCAGTCATGGATCTGTGATTACTTTTAGGTAGACTAATGAAAGCTCCATGCTTATCCATATTCCAGTTCATTTCTGTTCTCTTCTACCCTACCTTATCAGTAGCAGGATTAACATGAGTAATAGAGCTATGTGCATATTTACAGATTGTAATTAAGTGTGGGTGAAAAATGAAAGAAGTGTCTTAAGAATATTTTATTGAAGCCTATAAAGTCTTCTCTCCAGGCTTATTTTTGAAATAATAGCAGAATAAATTTAAAGTCTATACCGTGAGTGGAATATAATTTATTCCTGGGAATCCTTGAGAAGTCAAGTAAGTTACTTCAGTTTTGCACTGTCTGCTTGCTCATGAACAATTAACAATGCTTATAAACCTCATTTCTAAGATCCCTGCAAGCTGCTTTGCAGAAGAAATTGAAAGGTATTCCAAAATATTCTATAATATTTCAAATGTTTCTTTCTGCAAATTTTAGCATTTATAATATGTTTCAATTATAGTATACAGAATTATGCACTGAAAGAGACCAAACAAACAAATGAACAACTAATCCAGGTTTCTGCCACTGCATTGAGATGATGCCTAGATGATGATAGACAGACAGATAGACAGACAGATAGATAAGAGATAAATAGATGAGAGAGAAAAAGAGAAGAGAGGGTGGAAAGCGAGAGAGAGAGAAACAGAGAGAGAGAGATTACAAAAATAACTTAATGATATCTGAGATCAGAATACTGCAAGCATATTTTGGGTGCTATCCAGAAACAACCTTCCCTAACAGATAAGTCAAGTTTGCCAACTGGTCAATTATGCCATATTTTAAGCATATATTTGAAGTGCAGAAATGCTACTGGATCAAAATAAACCATCCATAATTGTGTTTTTAGTTATGAAGTAGCTATTAAAGGCAGACAAAGCAATTTACATACTGTATATCCGTATCAGTTTTATATGCTTTAAATCATAGGTTTCTTCTGTCCAATTTCTACAACAGTTGGCATGAATATAGTATGCATTTCAATAAACAACCTATCCAATCAGTACATTACAACTTTCTCTAATCTATGCATTTTGCAAGCCATTCTTGAGCCAAGAATTCTATCACAAATTTAGATAACTGCTGAAAGAATTAAAAGAGTATAAGTATGTAATTACTGAAAAAATTATATGACAACAATATTCATATACTGGAAGAGTTGCCAAAAAAGAGTTCCAATGAGGAAAAATAGATATAATATCTAGACAACATATACTGGACAACAGATTTTGAATGCTAGGACAGAGCTGAAATGAAATGAAAGAGATGAAAAAAGAATTTATCCAAGAGACCAACAACATAAAGGGCACAGTTGCTTTGTGTTGCTGATATTTTCCTATTAGAGACTGGACTGGGACACACACTTTCCCTGGGATATTTTGGTTCTAGAATTCCTGCATGAAGCAAGGCCTATTAGTTTACTTCAAATTCTATGATTCTGTGCTGATGATGTCCAACAGTTGAATCAACATCAATACCTGGTGATTACAACAATGAATTTTGCTTAACAGCATTATAAAAATAGTTTGCTCTTTCAAGATGTTTTTGAACTTCACAGTTTGAAAAAACTTCTGTAATTTCCAAGGTCCCCAAATGATAATCAGAGTTGACTTTTTCAAAGTTGAATAAGTAAAATTCATGCTGTTTGCACTACACGCTCATTTTAAAACTACATTGAAATAACTTTACTGACATCGTCACTTTTTTTATTCTTGAGGAAATAGGAAGAGTACTTTGAGTACTTTGTGCCAAAGTCTCTAATTTACTAAACCCAAAAGCTTTCCTCTACATTTAGGAGAATTTTCAAAATTATTAAATTGCTTAGCTCTATGATGCCGGGGGAAAAAGATATTTTTTAATTAAATCTTTCATCAGACCTCAGGACTTGCTAATTTGAAATAGATCAGTATTTTATTGAATTGATTTAAAAATACATCTAGTCCTGAAATGAACACATTTTAGTCTTCTTTGGCCTTCAATCACTGCAGCACATTTTCTACTTTTCAAAATACATTTTTATTAGGTTATAAAGTATTATAAAATACAAAATACAAAAGCAAAGAAGAGGGAGAAGGGAAAAGGAGAAAGAAAAGTGAGGAAGAGTAGATAAAGAAAAAGAAAAAGAAACATTGACTTCTGTCTCTATCTGTTGCAGTAGAATAAGGCATTAACAACAAATCACCACTTTTTGTTTTCCATAATAGTACAGCACTGTTAGATTCAGTGCAGGGAAAGAAGAGGCGGCAAGCGGCAGTCCACACTTTATTCGTCTACTGCTACAGTAACAAGTGGCCGGCCGACTGCCAGGGTTCAGCTTTTAAAGAGCTCCGGCAGCCTAGTTGGCCAATGACAGTTGTTTAAATTTCCCACCACTTGATTAACCAATCAGCGGTGGGTTTGCAAAAGAAGGGGAACGTATCAGTATGTAACAAGCACATTCTCTACTTTTCAACTTGCATTGCAAAGAGAATTGTGTAAAGAGAGCAGCCAACAGATTACACATGGGGGAATTGGGAATTACCTACATATAGAGAAACAAAAAGGAAGAATATGCTTTGACTGCATGAAGTTAAAGTCCATAATGTCCTCAACTGTATCCTAATGAAAGTGAAAGATAAATGCCAATAGGGATTTAAATATGCATGCCATCAAGGCAAAAACATAATAAATATCCAGTGCATATATCAACAATCTATTTGTTTTAATGGGAATTACACTAATGCTTTCAAAGGGCTGGAAAATAGACTAAACCTGGTTTATTAAGTTTTATTCTGGAAATGATTGATGATAACCAAACTGTGTTGATGAAAGTTGAAACAATGGTCAATAAATGAATAACTTCTCTTATAATAAGATGTCCATTCTGTGGCCTTTTAAATGCTAAATTCAATCTGCTAAAATTATATACTGTTGACCATGTTGGCTAAGCTGTAGGTGAGCAATAGCTGAGGAATAGTGACAAAATTATTTGTATGGCCATCCTACACTCTCTAGATCAGTGATGGCGAACCTTTTCGGCACCGAGTACTCAAAGCAGAACACGTGGGTGCCAGAGCACCGGAAACCCGAAGATCAGCTGGGCAGTGTGCACTGGAAACCAGAAGAGCAATCGGCAATGGCAGGTGTACCCACAGAGAGGGCTCTGCATGCCACCTCTGGCACGCGTGAAAGAGGTTTGCCATCACGGCTCTAGGCCCATGTATGCTGTCACATATTTGACATCAGGGATCAAATTTCCCTTTGGTTCTAAGTTATACAAGTCCATGGGAATATTCACATTAGGCACTTTCATGCATACTTTAAACCCTACATGAATATGGATTTCATCAGATGTATCAATAATGTAGAGTAGGGGTGACAGTGTTCCAATATCTCAGGGGTTGCCACAAAGAAGAGGGAGTCATACTATTCTCCAAAGCACCTGAAGGCCAAGAAACAATGGAAAGAAACTAATCAAGCAGAGAAAAAACCTAGAACTAAGGAGAAATTTCCTGACAGTTAGGACAATTAATCAGTGAAACAACTTGCTCCAAAAGTTGTGAATGTTCCAACACTGGAAGTTCCTAAGAAGAGATTGAACAACCATTTGTCTGAAATGGTATAGGGTTTCCTGCCTGAACAGGGAGTTGAAGACCTCCAAGGTCCCTTCCAACTCTGTTATTCTATTCCATTCCCTATTTGAAAGATTATAATACTTTTATACTCCACAATAAGGTTAACTTCAAAGGAATTGGTCATATAATTGGGTGATACGAGCCTGACATTCTGTTGGAAGTCTGATTCCTTATTCATTTATTTTATTTATTCATCCATTCATTTCTAAATATTTAATGTCCAAAATGTTATTCCATGGTTGTAAAAATATCAGTTGTCAATAAAATGTTAACGAAATAAAACACGAAACATCACCAGAATGAAATTGAAAAGCAATACATAAAATCATATATCTTTCCTCCTGTTTCAACTCATAGAAGAATTCTGTCATTTGGAAAGGTGCTACAATTTATAAGAAGTGACACACAGCCATTTTGAATAAAAATGCCAGTTCTACTGTCATTCCCCCAAATACGACTGACACTTATCATGGCCATGACAAGATGCTCAGAATCCTTTTTCATAGTACTTTATTGAGATTGTCCACTAAAACATGTCCTTAGCAAAGAACAACTGGTTAAGATAGAGGCTGAAGTATTGGTTGACTGATAGAGCTAGCAACTCACTTTATTGCTGAGAAAACAATTCACATAAAGAGGAAAATCTTTAGAGGTTCAGCTGGACTTTACTGGTTGATCTGATATTTCCAATCCCAATGCATCTACCACTGAAGAGCAAAACAAAACAAGCCAACAATTGAAATCACTTTGATATAAAAGCTAGAGTATCTAAATTACAGTAATTTTAAACCAAATGCTCATATTTCAAATTACTATACTACTATACATGCCTTACTTTCTTTGTTTATTAAAAAAATTAAGCTGTTCAATAATCAAAGCTTACCAAAAGATTTACCATAAAACACTTAACATTGCAATTCAAATAAAAGCGTTTACTATATTTTTTTAAAAAAAATTCCATTTATACCCCACCCTTCTCCAGAGACTCAGGGCGGCTTACAACTTTGAGCACAACTTAATGTGCTCAGCAAATCCCTTCATTCTTTGTATATGCCTGC
>JANHFM010008872.1:115077-127138 GCA_032468115.1 Grayia smithii
CAACTCCCAGAATTCCCCAGAGCTGACTGGGGACTTCTGGGAGTTGAAGTCCACACATCTTCCAGTGGCCAAGGTTGAGAAACACTGATCTAACTATATCTACTCACACACACACACACACACACACATACTCATCCACACTTACCACATCCTTCCCAACTAGGCTGTCAGGCATAGTTAAAGGTACAGAAGTCAGCGAGTCTGGATCCAAAGCAACTCAGAGAAGACGTGGACTCCCTGTCACTTGCTTTGTTCATTCAAAGACTTGAAGTTATTTTTTTCTTGTTTGTTTGTTTATATCCCTTTATTATTTATGCAAATAATTCAACATGGCAAACATATCCATTACACTTTCCTCCTCCTATTTTCCTCACAACAAACTCGTGAGGTGAGTTGGGCTGAAAGAGAGTGACTGGCCCAAGTCACCTAGCTAGCTTTCATGATTGAGGTGGGACTTGATCTCATGGTCTTTTCCATGTGCCCAACTTCCCTTATCTGGTTGAGGTGACATTTTTTCTTCTTTCCTTAACAACTAGTTTCCTTCTTACCACACAGAAGGGATCCTTTAAACAAGGTTCCTAGATTTTTGTCCTCTCTGCTTAGTTGATTATTGCTACATGGTCTATATATGACATATGAAAACCACTTGGAAGTTTCAACTGGCCCCAAGTTGAGGGCTGTTTAGTGTGATTGTGTGAACAGTGATGCAATGGCATGCCTACATGAGATCACTGCTCTTTGACCTGCACTGGTTGCTCTGAGTGCAACTCAAAGTGCTATGTATAAACTTATAAAGCCCTATGTAACATAAGATCTGGATATTTGTGATACTCTCTTTCTTCTATAATTTCTGCCTGTCCAGTTCAATCTGGCAGAGTGTTTTATTTATCTCTTGATTAAAGACTGTTGTCTTTCAAAAGCACACTTTTTTCTGTAGTAGCACCTGCCTTCTGTGCTATAAATCTATATAATTCTCACCCAAATGATGTTACAGAAACCCTTAAAGATCTGGCTATTTACACAGCACTTGAGGTAGGGTGGATGGAAAGAAAGAGATACAGAGCTACATTTGAAATGGTTAATAGATTAGCAGTTTCCATCAAGAATCAGAAAGAAATTATTTTCAAGTTTCTTAATAAAAATATTGATTTCTAATAGACGTAGTTTGTGAGGCATATAAAGAGGCCAATACACCAATAGGGACACAATATATATATAGAGAGAAAGCAGCACAGAATTAAAAAGTTTTATGTAGTATATTAATGTACAATAGAGTTGCAGCTGTATATGAAACAGTGGTGGGTTGCTCCCAGTTTGCTCCGGTTCGCAAATAGGTAGCGGTGACGCTGTGACATCACCGAACCGATTCTATGCATCCCAGACCCTCCCCCCCACACGCCTGTACTTACTGGTCCCTGCACGGAGCGTGCTTGCGTGCATGCACAGGAAGCTTTTTTTTAAGGTTTTTTTGTCAAAAAAAGCTTCTGCGCGTGTGCGGGAGTGCCCGTTCGGCACAAGCGAAGTGCGCGCGTGCGCCAGATGCTCATTCTTTGCGCTCCATGTGCAAAGCGCATGCACCTTTAGAACCGGTAGTAAAGGTAAGTAGAACCCACCCGATATGAAAGGATACCTATTTGATGTCTATATGTCTATACTGTAGAACATACATTCAAGGATATCTAAAACTGCAGGGAGAAAAACACCTGGCCTAGTGCAATATTTTTATATGACAGCTATGGGATGGTTTTCATAAGCTTTAGAGGCTTTTAAAAAACTTTTAAAAAACAAAACAAAAACAAAGGAAATCATTTAAAAAATTAAAATGACCTGATTTCATTTCACTGCTGAAGTGAAAGGAGGTGCTATGTTTGCTAGTAGACAAATCAGATGGTATTAAATGTGGACCCCCACCCACATATTCCTGTTGCCAATAAACTGCCTTGCTACAGGGGAATCTGATTCTTATCCTAACAGTATCCAATTAATTCTTAGCACTTTGGGACTCATATGCTTATTTGCATTAACCCAGAAAATTGCCTTGTAGTCCTAATTCAACTTGCCATCAAGTGATTGTACAATAAAGTGTCCAATCATCCAATCCTAGGAGACTGTTTAATCCCCTCAGTCATTTGCTTCAGTTTTGCTTCTAGATAATGAAAGAATACGCAGCCATTTCAGAGACATTAAAAACACTATCTAAACAAATATGCTTTTCAAACAAACGACAGAGTTGCCTCATATATAACTATTATACCAGTAGCAGTTTTTAAGCTACTATTGTGATTTGGGCATGAGATTTGATGTAGCATGGTGAAGTAAGGATGGTAGCCCCAGACAGATTTCAAAATTAAAGTGGTTCATAGTTCAAAACACAATGTTTTACCTGGAAAAACTAATTGTAGAGAGGACACAGAAAATATTCCAGACAAGAATGTATGAAAATAAGATGTTCAATAAATAGATTCTATTATTCAGTTATGCAATAGAGTAAGCAGTCCTTTCTATGTACTATGAGAGATAAGTAGTTAAGACTTTATTCCCAAAATAAATGTAACTGGAGAATTTACCCTTCCAGTATTGCACTATATGGGTTAGTCTTGGGTGAATTTAGAGATCCACCCAATTTAATAGGCAATATTGTAAAAAAAAAACCTTCCAGTTAAAATGTTGGATGAAAATATTTATTATTTTAAAGTATTTTCAAGTTTTGATTCTTGACCATCTTCAAGTCAGTTTTCTATGTTCCTGCATTTCATGTCTTCCTATCTTTTTCCTTCTTTGGATTCTTCAGCTGTCAAACTTCAAAGAGGTGCTTCATTTCATGAAGGTTCAATCACTGCATTTCTTTGAAATGCCTAGTTCAAGAGAAGCAGCCCTCTATTTTTAAATCGTAAAACAAGGTGACTGGTTGAGGGATTCTGAATATGCCTCAATATTTCTTAATGAAGTGTCAAGAAGGAGCATGCATATTTCTCACATCCATTATAAATAAATACAAATCCTTGAGATTATCTACTTCCAATATGCTCATTTATTGTAAAATCATATTTTCCAGCAATTGTGCATGAAGCAGATCAACCTGCTGGACCATAGCAGCATTATGCTCTTCATGTGGACCTCAATTTAGCCAAAAATCCTCTGAAGCAAAACTGTTTAAGCTTTAGTAAGTATTATTCATTCCTTCTTAAGAAACAGACATAAAACAGTATTAAGAAAGAAAAGGGCAGAAGAGAAGCATCAGATATAAAAACATGAGTTACAAGGTATGTGTCTAGCACATTGACTGCTTGCTTTGGCTTCCTTTTGCCATGCTGACCCCAAATGAAAGAACAAATGCTTTAATAAATACTACTGTAGAAGATTAGGAAAACCATAACATTATTTATAAGATTCCTTCCCCATCAAAGTGTAATAGGATTCTATTTACAAAACTATTCACAGGAACCTGCCATTTGAGCGAATTACTTCTGTGTTACTTGATTTTCTTTTCAATGAGAAATACAAATTTTGGAAATCAATGTTGATTTGATTGGGCAATTGCCCTGCCTTATTTTTGGAACTATTTGAAAGAGCCCAATTAAAAGAAAATCTACTTGAAATTGTCCTATACTGTTTATGACAGAAGATCTCCAACTAGAACACTACAAAATCAGTTTTTTAAATGTATAAAATATAACATAGTTTCCCAGACTCAGGAGCATTTAGAAGAATCCTGAAAATAGAAAGAGTTAATATTACGTCAGATCAAATGCAGTCCAGGAAAATATTTGTCTTTATAGAGCCCATAATCAGGATATAAACATAATTGTTCTTTCCCACAAATGATATTAAAAGCTGGTCTTTCTAAATTAGTATATAATCAACATGACTGCTAACCACTCATAGCCTTTGCTGTGCTTTTTTAGACAAAAATACTTTATTTATGTAACCAAAAACCCAAAAAAAAAAAAACTTTCGGAGTAGCCTTCTTCTTATTTTCAAGAAATGAGAGAATATTCTCTTCTTTTCTAGGTTTCAGAGCAATAAATATTACCCGAGCAGTAAAATGGGGGAGGCAACAGCATAATAGACATGAAAAGACCACTTCTTTCCATCTTCAACAATATTTCTTGCTTACTTAGCGAAGACAATGTGGGTTTCCTATATTATTACCAGGCATTGCTTTTATCAGTTCTTGCTTTTCTTCAAAGCATATAGTGAAAGAGGTACTGTGAAATAAGTTAAAGACATTCAAATAAATCCATGTAGTTGAAACTGTGGATTCTATTAAAATTTGAAGGATAGGTCATATAAAACTAATAAATATCAATGAGAGTCCATGCCCATGTTTTGGTTCCCTAAGACCACTAAAATGCAAAGCTCATCATTTAGACTATGCTTGGAGCCTAGTAGCATTTTACACTGCATCTTTGTTCCCTGATGGTTAATTTCAGCTTATAACAGGAAATGGTTTTCTTGCATGTTATGTACTCATAACTGCTTTTAGCTATAATTTATACTCATGGTAATATAAAGCCTGGTCTAAGTGAACTTTCCTATAAAGTTCTCTCTGTTGCATTGCATTGTCTTAAAATGGCAGCAAGAGAACTCTGTTTTCAGACTTTATTGTTCAATCTATTCCATATCAAGAACTACCTACAAATCTAAGCTAATTAAGTCTTCCTTCTCTCTCAAAGGTCTATTCTACCTCAGAGTAGTTTTTTCATTATACTGATAAATACGACACATAAATCTGTATATTTTCTCTTTATGTGTGATGCTGTGATCCTCCTTATAGAAATGGAGATGTCATTTCTCCTCCCGCTCCTATTTCTTTTCAGAGAGAAAGTCCTGATTAAACTAATAAGCATAATTTGCTAAATCTATCCCTCATGCATGAAACACCACTAAAAGGGATGGTCCACTAAGCATCAGTATTTCTTTATGTAATATACACAATAAAGGTCAGAAGAGAAGACTGTAATGGTTCCCTTTGGGCTTTAAAATCTATTAGTGAAAGCCCGAAACTGAACTAAACAGATAGAAATGATGCAAATCACAGGTGTGTTTTTTTTTACAGAGTGGGAGAAAAAAGTATTAAAAAGGGAGGATATCAGGCATATTCATATAAGAGCAATCTGTTTGTCACTACAGAAGCCAGCTTTGTTTGTATATTTGGGTATGTTTTACAACAACATTGTTCTCTGAACCAAATGCTGAAATAAAGAGCTCATTAAACATCACATAATTAGCTCACGTAAACTATTTGCTCTATTGAACAGAGTTATTTGGGTAGTTATAGTGAACCTGGAAATGCACCTGTACCAAAATATTCCAGGAGATAACTGTTTTGTCTCTCAAAAGACAAATAGAATTCTTGAGAGTTACTCATTTATAATCACATGAGCTTTTATGGATAACAAAATAGTTCATCAAATGCATGAAGTGTTCTATTTGGGGGTAGGCATCAGAAGAGTGGGGAAATTGTAAAGGGTGATATAAAACAAAATTATGTATAAGCATTCATCTTAAACCAAAAAATGCCTAGATATAATATGTATTCTCTATTCATTTATCCCATTAGATGTTCAAACTTTATTCCAACCACAAAATCTTCTTGTTTAAAAATAAACTAATCTGAACTGGTTTTGTAACATCTGGATTTTGAATTTTAAACAAATAAATAGTGGAATCATATGCATGTTTATTCAAATTAAAATCATATTCTGTTTAAGGCGCTTATTTCTTTGGAAGTATGTTTAGATTTGCATCTTTAGTACACAATTTTATGTACACTTGCCTAGCTGTAAACTTTGTTAAACAAAATTCACAGGATTATAGTAAACCTGCTTAGACTAACACTCTTAGTGTCCTATAAAAATGCTGTTTACCATTTGAGCATTAAAGAGTTATGAACGCAAATCAGATGAGAACAATTGGGATTGCTTTTCCAAGGCTTTCCTAATATGGTGTCTCAAAATAAAAGAATTCATTCAATTTTGTTTTCTATCTCCTTTCATTTGAGGTCAGGTATCTTCATATTTGCAATTTCCTGTGGCTGTTATGTTCAGTTGTTGCTATTATGAGGCAAAAAATACACACCCCAAACTCTCACTTATCTTCTCCAGTCCCAGACAACAGCTCTCTAGTGGCTCTTCAGCAAAAAGCTAGTCCCTGCTAAATTCAGGAGAATAAATAAAATCCATCTCTCCTGCCAAGGCTTCACCAAGCTAATGTAGGAAGGTGTAATTACCTGTATCCCTTATGATGTTCTTGTTTACAGATTAAAGCCACAAATCTAAAGCTGGAACTACAATTAAAATAGATGGTTCAAAAATGCATATGGGCTGATTACTTCCATTTATACCAGAGAAATAAGTGGGGCTGCCTTTTAATTTCATGACTGAGCCAATGAAGCAGCAAATAGACTGTAATATGAGGAGCTAATCTATAGCTATGGCTGCTTTACAACCTCTTACATTTGTGATCTTAACCACCCACATGGTATATAATCAAGAGGGTGCGTCATTACTTCACCTTTTTTTGTTAGAGAAATTAGCAGCAAATGTTGGTACTTTTTTCATTGTGTCACACCAGTGTTGTCATGGGGACCAAATACATGTTTGGCATGTGAAAAATAATGTAATAATGAAGCTACATATTCAACCAGTTTTTGTTTCAAACAAAGTTCAAAGCCAAAAGCTTTTAGTGGCCAGCTATCCTTTAAATAGGCATTCATAAGCACAAGCCTTCTTGCTAAAAATTAAGGTTAAAAAGCTATCTAAAGTGCTTTTTAGTTTCATCTTTCATAAATCAATTATAAAATTTGGAGTTTACATAGTATATTATGGCTCTAAACAACACTAAGACAATTCTGTAGCAAATAACAATTCCTTTTATTTAGAATACTCATTAAGGACTTAATATGTAGCCTATAGCCCTGATGGGGAACCTATGGCACGCATGTCAGAGGTGGCATGCAGTGGCCTCTCTGTGGGCACACACACCATCCCCAGCTGCTCTTCCGGGTTCTGTCATGTGCAAGTGTGCTGGACAGCTGGTCTGGCATGCATGCGCACCGGCCAGCTGCTCTCTTCCGGTTCCAGAGCACTCCCATTTCTGCACTCGGTGCCGAAAAGGTTAACCATCATTGGCCTGTAGGCAAGACTTGAAAATCAGATGTTACCATCACACTATTATTGCAAGGGGGGAAAAGACCTCTGTTTCTTTGCTCTTGCCTTATCTACTAAATCAATAGAAAAGATGCCTGATATTTCTCTACAGTAGCTTAATGTTTACAAATAATTGTAAATGAATTTTAATAAGTTGTAGTAGGAGCCCTAGAAGTTGATTCCTGCTTTCTGAAGTCCAAATATCAGTTTTGTTTTCCTATATTTTTCTATATTGTTTCTGGAGCTTTTAGGCTCTGTCCACTTGTTTTCAGAGGATTTCACACAAGCAGAATAAACATCAGGTGATAGTACACTTGATAACTGGTTCCAAGATTCAAAATATCCTTCTGGCCTGATCCTCTGAGTTCCATATTAACTACCTAGCATCACAAGTTCTCAAACACAATTCTAGAAATCTATCCTAGAAATTATCCATTCTCTTTTTCAATCCATTCTTGTGAATATGCTCTGTCTCTGCCTGCCTGGGAAATCTTGTATATTAGATCCTGTTTAGTAGAAAACTAATGCTTGGACCAAAAAGGTATACATAAGTTTTTGTAATAATATTCTGAGTCAGAAGTTTATGACAGAAGTCATATCTTAGAATGATGTGAAGAGTCATAAAGAGACAAAAAGGGGAAATAGTTGGGGTCAGTAACTATATTATATTTAGGAATGACCATGGGAAACAGAAGTAAAAAGCACAGTCTGGATAACTGGTTTGTAAAAGATATCGCAATCCACCAAAGGGGAAGGGGCACTGGAAGCATTTCAGAAGGGATCTTCCTTAGGGTAAGTAAAAGGATAGGAAGAAATACTTTCACAGGCACAATTCTATTACTGTGACTATACAATAAAGACAGAGTTAGAATTCAGTGCTAGACCAGTGTTGGCTAACCTTTTTGCACCAAGTGCCGAAACCAGAGAACGTGTGCATGGGGGAAGACCATAAACCAGAAGAGCAGCTCTCCAGTGTGAATTTGCAGGACCACCGGAAACAGGAAGAGCAGTTCCCTGGTATGCATGTGCATGCCAGGAAGCTGAGCTTCCAGTTTCCGGTGTGCGCATGCACACCAATCACCTGGTATTCCGGTTTCTGGCATGCATGCATGCACAAATACCAGCTGGCCAGCGCACATGTGCATGCCAGAAACTGGAAGCTCAGCTTCCTGGCACACAGATGCGTGCCAGGGAGCTGCTCTTCCAGTTTCCAGTGCTCCCATGCATGCGAAGACCAGCTGGCCAGAGACATGTGCATACCGCAACCTGGAAGAGCAACGGGCAATGGCTGGTGTGCCCGGAGAGATGGCTTTGTGTGCCACTTCCGGCACTCATGACATAGGTTTGCCATCACTGGTCTGGACTATCTAAAAGAGCTGTGACATCCACTTTATGGAACATTGTCCCTCATCCACCCAAGTAAAGCTGGCTTCATCCCTTTTGGCTTTCCAAAATTCCTCAAGAACTGAGCACCTCAGAAGACTGGTGAAATATTGAGCTGATTCCATTGTAAGTATCACTTTAATAACCCATATAACCCCCAATATGGTATATTTAATTATTTTTATATTTTATAAGGTAAAGCATTTACTAATGATATTATTGTCCTGTAAATATTAATCATTTTTACCTTTGTTGTATGTTACCCAGAGTTACTTGTTTATGAAATAGGTAGCCATATAAATTTGATGAATAAATAAATAAAATTTGTGTGCCAACACCGAGGTATATTCTTTCCAGTTTGGCTTAGATTTGGCTTTGGTAAGGAGATGGCCTTGGTCTTTTTGATGAATGATAAGAGAACTGAGACCTTGTTCTTTCAATGCTTTCTGCTATTGATGACAATATTATTCTGAACACTTAGAACTACTTGTTCGAGGGATCATCTTTGCCTGATTTTTATCCAAGCTCTGCAAGATTTCTCTCTGCCATTAGATATTAGGAAGAACAAGTTTGTGACTATTTGTCCTTAGTATGCATCTAATACCGTGCTTAACCTTCCTGCAAACTCAGAAATGTACTTCTTGAGAGACTTGAAGGAATGGACATTAGAGACCAAAGTTGAAGCTGAATTTAGACAGGACAGAATTTTTGCTGATGCTGGAGGTTATTTTTCCTGTTAAGGAATATGTTTTATCATGGATGAAGTTTTCTTTCTTATATAACTATTGATACCAAATTACATTAGCAGCCAGGATCACTTTTAGTCAGCTTCAAGTAACAAAATAAGTTCAGCCACTTTTGAAGAATAAACATAGCATTAGAAATCCATGAACTATATACAGTACCTTAAGATTATAGCCCTGGCAATGGATTGGATATTGCAGTTAACCCAGGATGTAACTACAGGTGATAAGTGAAATTTTCAGAAAGTGTCATATCACTCGTCCCATGCTTTATATTTTCCTTAGGTGCAAATTATGGGCAAACTATCTACTTATGTGGTTTCTGCCTTCTGCTGTTAGAATTTCAGATCAATACAAGTATGAAAGGAAATTTCATCTTTTATTCATTTGACTGGAAAAAAGCAGCCAAAGGTCAAAGAGCTTTTTGCCAACATACAATAGTTGATATCCAACTCTATTTCATCTGTTCAATCTTTTATCTTACATGACTATTTCACTTTCAATAAGTGATATTTTGTTTATAGTTTATAGCTGAAATTTAATGGTATTTAATATAGCACTGAACAGCTTTTAAAGGTGATATGAAATTAAGAAACAAAAATAATAGATTAGTAGTATACAAATTATATTCTTGTTATTCTTGTAATATATTTGGTGTTTGACAATAATGGGCTGGGTGTAAAACATATCTGCCAAAATCACAAGAAGCTAAGCAGTCTATCTGACTCTCAGTTTTAAACTTTGGTAATCAATTAATTATATTTGTTTTAATGGTCAAACTTCCATAAGGCAGCATCCAAGGAAGGGAAAGATCAATACAAAATTTCAAAATTATGTATATTTTGCTCCAGAATTATTGAACTGTGTTATTTCAGAACAGTGGTAAAATGATTAAAGAATTGGAATGGGAATGGAAAGACCCATTTAAAACCTAGATTAAAAGATAAAATATAGTAATATGTAAACCATCAGTTAAATACTTTAGAATCAATTTAAATAATAAAACTAGGAAAAGACATAGGAAAAAGGAAAGCCTTGACTTTATACCTAAAAATAAAAGAGCAAGAGTATGATGAAACTTAATAAATTCAACTTTCCATAAACTAGAAACAGCTACAAAAAGGACTCACATCCATGAGGAACAGATTTTGAAAAGTGGAGGAGGAAAGTAGAAAAGAAATGTCTCCAGCCATTCTTCCTAATTGATGAATTTATATAACAGCAGGTATCTTTTAGATTCTTTTATCCAAAGATATTTAGGATTTCGTAACAATCCTTTTATACTTCACTGAAATATAATTGATAGTCTCATTATATACCATATGGCTGCCATTCAGCAGTATATTGTAAGTAAGGTTTATATTTTGCCCTTACTTTGGCATAATTAATGGTGGGGGTTTTTTTCATTTTAGATTTGACAATGAAGATATTGAATTGGCAGGAAGCTACTGCCTTTTAGGATCAACAGTAAACCAGCAGTCAGAAATATACTGCAGGCTAATGCTTGGTAGAGCAGCTATGAAGGCCTTGGAAATAGTACTCAGATACAAGTCTTCTGGTGAGGAGCAGAGAAGCAGAGGTGCATTGTGGCAGAGATTGGTAGCTAATTATTCCCTATTTTCTTCAGAAAAATAAGACATCATGAAATTGCTCACTTGGACTTCAGACAGTTGGTCCATGAGTAGACTTTGACTCATGAGTTGAGTGGTGAGAGTCAAGGGACTTCAATCAAGGTCACAGCTGTAATGCAGCCTATATGGGCATAATGTTCACATGAGCCACATTTTCAAATATAATTAATTTACCAATAAAGAAAGATTTTCTGTGTGGCAAGATAAGATCATTGTTAACAAGAAGTCACTGTAAAAAAGTTTAAAATGGATAAAGGGAATGGGTGTTGGTCCTACCTGAACGCTATTTCTAGTAGAGCTGGTAGAGAGCATCCAGGAATGTGTAGTAGCTCTATATCTTCTGCATGGAGACTGAGCATGTGATCTTTATTTGCATATCTGGTCACGCCTTCCTCATCTGGTGATTTCTCAGTTCGGTGAAGACATAGTGAGAAATAGTCTTGTAACCTATAAGATAGTAGCTCCCCGCCCAGACTGTGGACCAGACATTAGTAAGGGTGGGGCTGGATGCTCTCGACCAGCTCTACTAGAAATGGTGTTTAGGTAGGACCAACACCCATTCTCCCTAGAGATGGATCAAGAACATCCAGGAATGGGACATACCAAAGCTGGCCTGTCCCCTATAGGTGGGTGCAGTCTGGTCCTAAGTCTCCCTCTCCGACACTATGAACCCTCTGAAGAACTCGCCTCCCAAAGGCTGCCTCCATCAAGGCAAAGAAATCCAACTTATAGTGCTGAATAAATGGAGATGGGGAGGACCATATAGCTGCTCGACATACTTTCTCAATAGAGGCCTGTGTTGCCCACGCTGCCATCATTACCACGCTTCTGGTGGAATGCGTTGTTATGTACCTAGGTGTTGGTAGGTTCTGCACCTTGTACATTTTGGCAATGCAAGCTCTAATCCAGCAACCCACCATTGAAGGAGTGATTCTGTGTCCTATTGTAGATGGTTGAAATGAAATAAACAAGGATTCAGTATTCCTGAAGGAAAACATGTGTTTGATGTAGATACGGAGGGCCCTTCTAACATCCAGCGTGTGCCATCTCTGTTCTAGGGCATGTCTTGGGCCCAGGCAGAAGTTGGGTAAGATCAACTCCTGGGCCCTATGAAACCATGAATTGACTTTGGGAATGAAAGAAGGGTCCAAGT
>JANHFM010008872.1:139320-149546 GCA_032468115.1 Grayia smithii
GAACAATCAACCCATGGAACAGAAGTTGCCTTCGGAAGTTGTGGGAGCTTCATCCCTGGAAGCTTTCAAGAAGAGACCGGACTGCCATTTGTCAGAAATGGTGTAGGGTCTCCTGCTTGGGCAGGGGGTTGGACTAGATGACCTACAAAGTCCCTTGCAACTCTGTTAATCTGTATCTAATCTGGTGGAATATTTTTAATACAAGTCACTTTTCCCCCCCCATCCTGATATATAATGAGGAAAAAAAAATCTGGGGCAAGAAGAAGCATTATACAGAGGGAACTCAAGGTTGTTGTTTCTTTCTTTTTTAAATGATCATTTAACCAACAACAACAATCCTTGGTTATCGTTAAACAAGAGCTTGTGCCTTCAGCGTGTGATTGTGGTTTAGAAATTCCACCAAGACTTTGAGCTGGGAAACCTGGTAGCAGCCTCTTTCCAAAATTATTTATCTGCATTGTTAGCCTGCACTGCAGCATTCGGTCTTCTGCAGTCTCTTCAGTCTGCTAACTTTAATATCGCACTCGATCTTTTGTTGAGAAACCTAATCGAAAGTAGGAAAGGCACCTGGGCAGTAAAAGAAATAAAATTTAATCGTGATTCCAGCGCCCCCGTCCAAAAGGATCCACGACAATGCCTATCCTGGCTTCTTCGTTTAAGGGTACTCTATTCCTGCTACAGCTACTATCATTTCAGCCACAGAAGATTTTAAAATAGAATAGGATAGAGTTCTTTATTGGCCAAGTGTGATTGGACCCACAAGGAATTTGTCTTGATGCAAACTCTCTCGGTGTACATAAAAGAAAAGATATATTGGTCATGAATCATTAGGTACAACACTTAATGATAGGAATAGAATAGAATAGAATAGAATAGAATAGAATAGAATAGAATAGAATAGAATAGAATAGAATAGAATAGAATAGAAACAGAAATCAATAAAATTATTGTCATGTGAAGTCTTATCTTGGAGGACTGAAAAGCTGTAGCATATCTGAGATTGTGACAGAACCACCCTCACATAGACAGAAGAATATAGCCCTGTTTATAAGTCCACATAGGATCTGGCATGTGCTTCAGAAAATATCAGGCATTGTCTGGGCATATGCCTCTATATAAACCAGATGCCCCATCTCTCTTGAAACCCAAGCTAAATAGAAGGGCAAATCCCATGAATAAAAGGAATTCATAGTAATATGAATCACTGATCCCATCTTATCCTAGATCCCATCCCTGACTGTGTCAGCAACCACATTGCTCTGTCATTGATGGAGCATGAATCCACCACAAAAATTGTGTCACTGAAAGATAAAAAACAAATTTTTAAAACTGGAACTACTAAAAACAACTATGAGAGGGTTGAAATGAAAGTCACATCATGACAGCATGTCATACAAATGATTAGTGGGATATGTTTATGCAACAATGAGGGTATGTGGGGCAGAGAGTGTGCCCCAAGTTTCAAGCTACCTTCCATCATTTTCTCTTCATCAGACTTGTTCAAATTGTTCAGCAAGGTGTTTTGCTGGCAAATTTAAAAAAAAAAGTCCATCTGGGTGACTCCTCAAAGCAACAGAATAATTGCTCACAGACTCGATGCACCTGCTTCAAAGTTTTTAAAAGGTTATCTGGTTGTGTCAGATTCTCTCATGGAATGATTTGCACAGTCCATATAGCCACCAGGAGTCAACCTCAAATGAAAAAATATTTAGCATTGCTGTTCTTATCAGCCATTGCAGAAGAGAAGTACAGTGCTAAAATTTCATTATCCAGCTTCCAAATGTTCTTTTGCAAAACAGGCTTTGGTTTTAATTGCTTATTCTCAGGGTACTTTAGAATATTTTTAGAATTTCCTTTGGCTGGCATTTTGAGTTCACATTATTACTGAAAGGTAGAGAAGGTTGTTGATATTAATATATCTCTACATCATTCTGCAGCTTCCCTGATTGCCCAGGCTTCCTAAACTGAAAAGACCTCCAAGCAGGCATTCGATCATATCTTTTCTTTGGAGAGATTACTGCAAAATGAAAAAAAAAAAACATTTACTCAAACCTTGTGACCACTCTGCAACTAAAGTAAATGCCAGAAGACAGGACAATTTCACACATTTGTGAAATGTAGGGGCAACAAAAGCACTTTATTTCTTAACCTGATCTAAGTCAAAAGGCTGACTTTAGCTCGAAAGTCTTTGTAGCTAGACACCACAGGACAGATGATTTCCCTTGAAACACATGGTTGTCAACAACATGGGCAACAGAAATGAAGAAGTGAGAAAGAGACAATAAATGTACTGGCTGTGTTCTTCTACGGAGAACATAGGGAAATCTGGGTAGGGGTATAATAATACCTTAATCGTTTTGGAAATGCATTGTTTGGGCCTTGTCACAATACAAATGTGTCTTTTGTTTGTTAAAGTGATTTGAACAACTTAAATATAAATGTCAGACATATAAAATTCCAAACAAGCCTGAAAGCCATGCTTGAATCTGAAAAAATATAAAGAAACAGTTTCTAAAGTATAGCTATTCTGCTGATTAAAAATATTAAACAATAATTTAATTGTAATGTTCTGTTGGATGTCAACATTTAATTGCAAAGGAATATCCAGCAGAAAAGCAAATTCAATCATAATACTCATATCCATCTTTGTAACTTTCAATAATTACTACCATCTTTCCTGACGATTATGAGTCTTTAATGGCTACATGGCAGCTGACAATTGAAGATCTAGTCTTGCATAACTTTTATTTCTATTCTGAACTATTATATATCAGTTAAAAGCTCAGATCCTTGTTTTAAATCTGATACCTGATCAATACAGCTTTATTACACTTGTGGCTTCACTTTTCTTCCAAGGATTTCACATACATACTTTCCTTCATGTGCGGTAGGCTACTTTGAGTGATGTGATATTTTCAAAGTTTCATAGCTAAAATGGGCTTTACCACTAGTTTATCACACTGAGAGTTTATGCACCGGAGACAAATTCCTTGTGTGTCTATTCACACTTGGCCAATAAAGAATTCTATTCTATTCTAAATATAAGTTTTTCCAAAAACAGACTTTCTGGAGACAGTAACAATAGCTAGGCCTATTTATGCAACGTTCTTCAGAATTGCCAAAAAAGATCCATTTATAGACATTATCACACAAACTTTTAAAAGCTTGTGCTTTTAAAATCCTTCCTAAATATACATATACACATTCATGAATCTGCCTAATCACTACAAAAAAAATACAGGTTAGTTAAATTTGATTCACCAATTTTGAAAGTTAGACTTGGTTTCTTAAACTCTTCCATTCCTCTGATTACTTTTGGTCAGTCAAATATTTATTTTAAACTTTAGAGTCAGTTCTACTAGTCAAGCAATAAATCAAAATGCTTGTTCCTCTATCAAGAAGAAATTTCCAAAGCTAACTAGCTGAGAGTCTCATTATTTCATTAAAAATGTGCTCTTTAATCCAATGTGTCATATAGACAGCTATGGTTAATCAGTGATAATAAAAATGTATTAAAGTTCACCATTAGCCTCTCAATTTCACCACTAAGATATAGTGATGGCCATACAACTAAATAACTTGGAAAAAATAAAGATGGAAAAAATAAAGATGGATAAAACAATCAAAACAACAACTAATCATGACAGCTATATATGATGTCTTGTAATAGAAGAACCAATCTTGTGCATATCAATTGCTGAGAAACATAAGTGGAGTAGTGCTATTATATTCAGGTCTTGCTTGTTGATTTCTCATAGGCACTGGTTGGCTCTTCTGAGAATCCAATACTGGGCAAGATAAAAATTTAATCTAATCCACCTAGTTTTTCATATGTATCACATACAAATCACATATCAAAACAAACCCTGGTTTTAATATAAAATATCTTCCAGATGCACTTTGTTCAATGTACCAAAGGTATCTTAAAATGTCTGGATAATGACAATGGCAATTCCATTTTATTTGCATTTAAAAAAAGATAAATGTTGAAGTAAGCAGCAACTATTCTGTGAATGGACAACTAGTAAATGGGATTTGAATGTGGACTGACCTGGTAAAATATAAAGAAAATGCAAATGTTAAGAAGGGAAATAATTCCAGACTGCATCACTGCTGGTGTCACTATGACGTCTTCTACTTGTCAAACCAAGCATGTAATTTATGGTTGTAGACTCAAAACAACTGCTCAACAATTGATGCAAAACTCAGCTTTAGTTTTGTTGCATAAATTAAATCTGTTACATTGTCCTGATTGCCTAGATGAAAGTGGCCAACAATGAAATTTATTTTAAAAACTTAACATGAGAAATTGTAGACAATATATCACTTTCATTTTAGAAACAAGATCATTTAAGATTGTAGTAGATATTACAAAAGGCTTTTCTTCAGCCAAACAGAATGACTCAGCACTGTTTTCTTTTTATTCACTGAGAAACCATTTAAGGAATGGCTGAAGCTCTCCATTCTACATTATTTACACAACGCACTGTGCTGAATATCTAGTGAACAAATACACAACTAGAAAAGGAAAGATTTATATCCTCTATGTAGAAATACCTCCAAACACTTCATGCATTAAAGGACATAGCCAAATTAATTGAAGAACTTCCCTACTCCCCATGGAAATGAGCAATGAAGAGAAATAATTATAATCCTAATAATCAGAATTATAGCTCGTTTGAATGTAAAGCACACACATAATTTTCTGTTCTTCAAGAATTTATTCTACTTTTAAGTTGCAAGATACAAAGACATTTCTTGTTTAAGCAATGACAAACTTGTTCTATCAGCTTTAGAAGTCTGCAGTTCAAGGTGGATTGATTTTAATGGATTTGTATCAGACATTTGATAGCCAAAATGAGTAAAAAGGGGAAAGGTCATATAAACCTACAAGCGAAGCAGGATTTTTGCTTGTATGGTTTGATTAAAAAGTTTTTGAATAGCTTATGAGATTACAGTTTAGTCAACGAAGTCTAACTCTTCTAAAAGTGCTGATGACATCCATATGAATACTAAGTAGTCACAGTAAAATTAATATTTTGTAATATTACCTTCATACAAAAAGGGCTTAATAATGGTCAGAAAGCTAACTTCTCCATTTTTAAAATAAGCAAACTGACAATAGAAATAAATACAAAGGAGCAAAGAAGACTGAAAAATTATATATCCCTGAAGAAGAATCAACTTTTATCTCATTTTTTTTTTTTTTGGGGGGGGGGGGGGTCTTTTGTATTTCTTTGTCTTCCTTTAAGTTCTCCTAAAAGACTAACTCTGATGCTATTATTGTATATAGAGAACTCCAGCCCACATTATCCTAGTTCTTCTTAAAAAGTTCTTCCAAAAAACAAGATTAAAACTGCAAAACACTGACATTAAACAAGTAGTTGTAAACAAGTAGTAAACTTTTCATTTGGATTGGTTTTCATTATAGCATCACATGACATCTTGGAAAGCTAGAATTACTTTTTGTAAAGACGTTAGAGTTGGATTAGCAGACAGAGAAAACATCTCATTTGAACTATAGGGATAAACCCAAGAACAACAGGTGAGAGAAAACTCTGGTTTTCCACCAAATGAATAGACAGTTAAAGGCGGATATGAGGCTTAACCCGGAAACCTATGTTCTTTTAAGGAATCTGTGGGAATGGGAAAGGCATTCAGGGGCAGCCTAAAGGAAATTATAACAGTAGGTAAGCCTCTGATCACCACTGACCCTTAATGATCTTTTATTGAAAGTGACATCCTCTCTTAAATGGAAGCTAGAGAAATAATGAACTAATGATAGTACATAGAGGAGAAACACTTTCTCATCTAGTGTCCCAGTACCAGGAAGACAACTGTATACACTTTCTAAAAGCAGTTTATATCCTGAAGTTTGAAAGTGTAAAAAAGAAAAGAAAAGATTGGCTTATTGATGGACAGAAATAAAGATAAATCTCTTCTGAACAGCAATGGATAGAAAAAAACATAAGAGTAGATAGCAATCAGTACACACTACTCAGCTTCAACTCCTAACAGGATGCTTTACTACATTTCCATTGCTTAGCCTTAAATTCTTAATCCTTAAATTTTGACATTTGTGTGATAACAAGAAAATATATCTGGACTGAAATGTGAAATGCTTTTTTTTTTTTACTTTTGCTTTGCTTATTCCACACTAGGTCTCTCACATACTTTTATCCCAATAATCTCAGAAAGCCTTAGCCTAGCCAAATATTTTCTTTTCAATTTGTATCTCTTGGTCAATGCAATCTAAGGCACTTAGCAGAACCAAGAAACTTTCTGCTTGGAAAAGGAAGCCCTTAGAAACCACTTCAGATACAACAAACATAAGATTGTGGGGGGGAAGGGGGGGGAGAAAACTCCTCTAAAAGGAGCCCATGCTACCACTGCTTCTGTTTATGATCAATTGCTGTTGCATTCATTATCATCATCACCATCATCTTCAACATAGAGGAAAGGGAAAGCGGGTTACATCTTGCTGAAAAGCGAACAGCAGGGAAGGATTTAATGCTTGCTGGGAGAGCGCCATCTCCCTGCCCTGTGCATTGTGGTCTGTTGCTTAATTGTTATGGCTACTCACACTGCTGTTGTGGCCAGACCAGTGCACCATGGCTTGGTTATGCGCCGAATCTCCAGTGAGAGCAAAGGTCGTGCTTGTCAATTTGAGTTCTTCCTGTCGGAAGCGCGTGGCTTTTGCCAGCAGCTGCTCCGGCGCTGCCCGCGCCCTGCTCTCCAGCGGCGCGTCTCTTTCAGCCGGAGCTCCTCTGGGTTTCCGACTCGACCGCCTCCTCCGATCGTTCCGGTTATTTTTTCTCCGCCGGCTCAGGACCGCCGATCCGGACCTTCGGCCGGCCTCCGAACTGGCCCCCCGATGCCCTCCGTTCTCCGCTGGAAACAGAGCGGGAGCCGAGGCTAACTTTTTGCGGGTGGGCCTGTCAACATCCGGAGGAGATAGTCTGAGTCGGATCGGGGGAAATTCTGGCAGCTCGCCGGTCACTTTGCTCGGTCCCATCCAACCCTTTGATCCCATCCCGACACGTTTCTCCCCGGCAGAAGCAGCCGAGATCGGACTACCGGCATCCGCCCCTTCTTGCCTGCGATCCGCGGGCTTCTCACCTCTTTTATCCACAGGTATCTCTCCGGCCCCATCGCCTCCTCGTGCCGTCCTCAAGTTCATTAATAATCCTCGGGCTGGTGGCTGCGGCTGTAGCTGCACCTGCCAGCGGCACGATCGGCAAGTGATGTCTGCTCCGATAAAGCCAAAAGTAAGGATCAAAAGCCAGGTCCGAGCGGCGAGCAAAGCGAAATGCCACCCTGGGTACCAGCTAGTAACTTTTCCCATTTCCCAGGAAGGGGTTGGGAAAAACAAAAAACAAAAAAACGCTGATTTGAGGAAAAGGGAAAATGAACAAAAAACAGAGCGCAAATCGAAAGGGGGACGCTGTAGATGTTTCAATTGATTTGAATTATTTTTTATAATAAAAGATGCCAATAACTCCACAGAAGTTTCCGACTCTGCCGTATTTGAAGCTAATAGAAAAAGGGAAAGCGGTGTTCTTTCTTTCTTTCTTTCTTTCTTTCTTTCTTTCTTTTTCTTTCTTTTTCTCTTTCTCTTTCTCTTTTTTTCTCTTTCGGATTCCCGCCCCCCCACCAAAAGACTGGCGTTGCTGATCGGGCTTTTGATGGAAGGGAAAGCCACAACCACGGGGGGAGGAGCTGAATTAAAGAGAACGAGCAAGGGAGAGGGCGCGCCTCCCGCCAACGCACGCTGGCTAGTGAAGGCTGGTGCTTGCTTGGGTAGCAGTGGCAAAATCGCCTATCCGCTTGCTCCCCCCGCCTTCCTTCCCGGCGCTCTCTCGCCAATCGCTTCGACTCCCTGGGATTTTCTCGTCAGTATAGTTAGGACGCGACGGCCCCCCATTCACTTTCCCGGAGTACTAGAAGTACTGGGAGACACAGGGAATGGAATTAAAGTGCTTGATAACTCTGCTGTACTTCGCCATCTTTTTCAATTATATTTCCATTTAGTGTAGGTCAGTAAAAAAAAAATAAAAGCAAGCAACCTGTCTGCCTGTCGTCTCTTCATTCATTCATTCATTCATTCATTCTCTCTCTCTCTCTCTCTCTCTCTCTCTCTCTGTGTGTGTGTGTGTGTATGCGCGTGCGCACTCTCCCGCTTTTAGAAACTATAGCAGACTATAGCTGAAATGTAGAAAGATCAATTTTCGTTTCCCCTTCGTCTGCTTTTTGCCCCTTCCTGCTTGCTTCTTAATAGAAACTCGTTTTTCATTCAATACTGGATTGGTTCTCAATCACTGGAACTCAGGATTTGGAATCTAATATCCGGAAATGTAGTAACATCTGTTTCTCAATCACTGACTTCTTTCCACAGCTATTGGGACCAGCATTCTTGCATTTGTACTGCTCCTTCAGTGATTAAAATGTATGTTGCTGCAAAGCCACTCATCCAGGATGTGGCTGAATCTGACCTTACCTTACTTCAGGGGACAATTTCTATTCATATAAGATATTAATGTTTGCCCTAAGTATAAGGTTGCAAAAGTATTCAGCTGGAAATCTCTGCGTGCTGTTTGTAAGTAAAATTGTACAGTGATGCCTCAGAAAATAATAAAATGCAAACCCCTCCATACATATATCATGCATAATTTTATTGGCAGTTAATACAGGATGGAAGGTGAATGTAGAAATCACACCACATGAATACAGAATTAGAAAGAAAGAAACTTTGAGCCACAAAAGATTATTGGAGTTCATGGCTTCCACCAGGTACAGAATTTGCCATAATTTAAACTTTTTTAAAGAGGACAACAAAAACCGCCAGTTTAAGGCCAATGAAAATAGGCAAACAAATAAAAACAGAAATGTTAATATTGGAACTGTGTTAATAATGGTAATAAACACAAAACATAGTCTAAAACATGGTTGTTGAAATGCATACTTACTGGCAGTTGATTCAAAAATTTCAAAGGATTTAGATCAAAGTAAGGGATGAGGTTGCATAGTTGCACTGTAGTGCAATGCCAGGAGCATTATAGCTAATGTGCCCCATAAAATTGTGTACTTTTCAATAGGAATAATTTTATATCCAAAATGAGAACGAGTTCTATATCTTCCTCTATCAACTGCCTTCTCTTGTTCACTAAGAGAAGAGACTGCCAAATCAGAGGCATGGCCTTCAAAAAGCACCTTTGTCCATTTATACTTGGGAAGCAATTGCTACTGCCTGCTGCATTACTCTTGGACTTAAGTGGTGGCTGTCACCAGGAATTGAGATAAATAAATCACTCAAACATTGCCAAGATCTGCTTGGATAAAAATGTCAAGAATGGAAATACGATTTTGAGAATATAAAGGCAATGAAAAGAATCCAAAGAAATTCCTATTTTCTAAGGTGTATGCCCTCTAGCTTTGAATGGCCAATTATTTATAGTAAGTGAGGGGTTGCCTCCTCCTTGACCATTTTATATTTTTCTCCTTTGTTTTTTCATTCCTACTTGTCAAGGATTCTACTGTGTATTGAGAATTTAAAAGCCTTGGGCGTGGGGGGTGGCTTTCTTTCCACCTATATTCAGATTTAGGAATGCAAAATGCAAAACAATGCTTAATTTCAAGAGAATTACTAAGCCCTTTATAAATTTATTTTGTTTTCATGTCAATATAGAGTTTCTTTATATAGTTAATTTATTCCTAAAGGATTTTAGTTGCTTTATAGCAAGCTCTCTCAAAGCAGCAAACAGTAAAAACACACATTGCTGGCAGTATGCATAAGTATATTTGCACTTATTTGTATGTCTTCTATGTATTGTATCTTAGCAGGTGGCAGCAGAGAACCAACCCTAGTTGATCTCAAGAAAAGCAGGTTTGGGTCATTTTAATATTTGAATCAGAGGAAATCCCAAACTATAGTAGTAGTCTAGACCAGGGGTCTGCAATCTTAAATACTCAAAGAGCTACTTGGGCATGTTTCCCACAGAAAACAAAACACCTGGGAACCACAAAGCTGGGTGGGCGTGGCCAACTTGACATCACTCACTCCCACCCAATCACATGATACCCCCCAGCCATGCCTACCCAGGTTTTGTAGCTCCAGGTATTTTCTTTTAAACAGGTCTCTCTCTTTCTCCCTCTCTGTCTCCCTCCCTCTCTCATTTCTCCCTTTCTCTGTCTCTCATCTCTCTACCCCTCTCTAACTCTTGTGGGTG